>MU688047.1:2505-26762 GCA_026770625.1 Nicotiana glauca | reverse complement strand
ATTTTAGGATTTGAACTTGAGATTTTAGGATATGACTAGAACCTTTAGGATATGAATTGAACCTTTAGGATATGAATTGGAATTTTAGTTTATGACTAGAACCTTTAGGATATGAATTGAACCTTTAGTTTATGAATTGGAATTTTAGGATATGAACTTGAGATTTTAGGATATGACTAGTACCTTTAGGATATGTGTCACGACCCAGATTTCCCACCCTCGGGAGTTGTGATGGCACATACTCGTAGAAGCTAGGCAAGCTAACTTTACTTACTGATTGATTAAACACATGTTCCTTTTTAATAATTAACAACATTAAAATAAAAGCAACGAGATTAAAATCATAAGCGGAAGTCTCAATTCTAAATAGTTGAATAAAATGCAGAATTGCAACATGTATCTCTACCCAAGAGCCGGAGTCACATACTCACGAACATCTAAGAGGTACTAAATACAAAGTCTAAAAGAAACATAAATCTGGTTGTCTCGAATACAAAGAGGCAACAGTCTAAAAGGGAGAACAAGAGAGAGACGCCGGGCCTGCGGACGCCTGCAAGGTTACCTCGAGTCTCACGATACTGAGAACATGCTCCCGTACTAATGCTGTTGCTGCTGCTCGGAACCTGGACCTGTGCAAAAATGCACAGAGTGTAGCATCAGCACAACCCAACCCATGTGCTGGTAAGTGTCTAGCCTAACCCCGGTGAAGTAGTGACGAGGCTAGACTGTACCACCACATAAACCTGTGCAATTACAAAATATATTGCGGAAAATAAACAGGAAATAAGCAGTTTATAAGGGAGGGGGATCATGCTGTGGGGAGATAACAATAATAATAGTAAATCCGAAATAACAATCTAAGGACAATTTGTAATTAACAGCGGACAAGAATCAAACACCCAAATAAACACACTTATATCAATAGTTGTTGCGGCGCGCAACCCGATCCTAATGTATGACCACACTGTTGCGGCGTGCAACCCGACCCATATCATTTGGTATTGTTCTAGCGTACTACACGACCCATAACATTTAGTATTTCTGCGGCGTGCAACCCGACCCATAACATTTAGTATTGTTGTGGCGTGCAACCCGACCCTTAACATTTAGTATTGTTGCGGCGTGCAACCCGACCCTTAACATTTAGTATTGTTGCGGCGTGCAGCCCGATCCACATTTATCATTGTACCTCATCCAAACAATAGTCATAAATAAGGGGCAAGAGAGTAAATAAACAATAATAAAAATCCTGGCAAGGGAACACACACAACAAACAATTACCCAATAAGGGCACAACATCAATGAACTCAATATCCCGGCAAGGGAGAAAAACCAACAAAATCAACAGAACGTCCCGGCAAGGGAATAACCAATAAGTCTTTCCCTTTCCTTCATTTCTTACTTCACAATTTCACTTGAGCCCACGCTCCAAGGAATTACTTATCTCATATACCGTCACAATCTACGTTTCTAAACCGAGCCAATGCTCCACAAAGTAACAAAATCACAATTTCTACCACAAAGACTTTACCACATATAAAAATCATCAATTAGACATAGAAGGCATAACAACAACCAGCTATCCACAATCAAGGACTCACGGTCATGCTAGACACCAATGTATAGATACTCGTCACCATGCCTATACATCGTACTCGATCAATTAGAAAATAGCAAACAAGACTCAACTCCTATTCCCTCAAGCTAGGGTTAAACCAAACATTTACGTCAACTTCCACGGCCAAATCAATCCACAACGACCGCTTTCCTTTTGAATTCGGCTCCAACTCAATCACATCTATGCAATAACGACTTTATGATATCAATAATAGCTAAATAAATCAAACCCAAAGCCTAAATATAGATTCCCAACCTTTCTTCCAAAAATTCCAAAATCGACCCCGGGCCTACTTGGTCAAAACATGAGGTTCGAACCAATTTCATATCACCCATTCCCCCACGAACCCGAATATATAATTTATTTTCAAATTCGACCCCAAAATGGGGTCTAAATCGAAGAAAATCGAAAAAACCCTAACTCTACCCTTTTCCCCCAATTTCAACCCTAGATTATGATTTGAGCCTAGGAATTGGATAAATGATGAAGGAAAACGAAGGAAGCAAGTTAAATAATACCTACCTAAGAAGCTTTGGTGAAGAAGAGCTCTAAAAATCGCCTATGGGTTGTGGAGAAGATGAACTCGTGTGTATTTTGTGAAATATCCCGTCACTATTCTGTTTTTAGGCTTTTAAAATAACTGGGAAAAAATGCCCTATGCGATCGCAGAAGAGGGGATGCAATCGCATAGGGTAAGGTTGGCTAGGAACTGCGATCACGGGCTGGTGAATGCGATCGCATAGAAGGCTAAGATGGAGGCTGGGTTTTTGTACATTGCGATCTAAGAGGAGAGGGTGCGATCGCATAGAAGGAATTGGCTGAGGTATGCGATCGCGGAGTCAACTCTGCGATCGCATAGAACAAAACTGGGCACTTCAAGATTTACACTATGCGATCGCGGGAGCTCCTATGCGATCGCATAGAACAACATACCAGATATCAGAACTGAACATTTCTGCAACTTTTACTAAGTTCAAACCGCCCCGAACCACCTCCGAATCACTCCCGAGTCCTCGGGTCTCCTAACCAAACACACACACTAACTCAACAACATCCTACTAACTTAACCGAGCGATCAAATCGCCAAAATAACATCATAAACGAGGAATCAAACCTCAAAATCATCACTTTGTCATCAAATTTCATAAACTTTCATTTTTAGATATTTAAGTCCGAAACAGGTCAAACGACGTCCGGTTTCGACCAAATTTCACAGGAAGCGCTTAAACCACATATAAGACCTGTACCGGGCATCAGAACCAAAATACATGCCCGATACCAACGCTTTCTAATCCATTTTCATTTCAAATTTTCATATAAATTTCAGAAAAATAATTTCTTTTAAAAATTCATTTCTCGGGCTCGGGACCTCGGATTTTGATTCCGGGCATGCGCCCGAGTCCCATATTTTTCTAAGGACCCTCCGGGACTATCCAATTATGGGTCCGGATCCGTTTACCCAAAATGTTGATCAAAGTCAACTTTAATCATATTAATATCAAAATTCATTAATTTTTGCACAAAATTCATATTTAAGCTTTCTAGCTACGTGCCCGGAATGTGCATGCAAATCGAGGAAAGTAAAAATGAGGTTTTCAAGGCCTCGGAAGCATGAAATGTAAGGGAAAATAGGTGATGACCCTTTGGGTTGTCACAATATGACGAGAACCTTTAGGATATGAGTTGGAATTTTAGTTTATGACTAGAAACTTTAGGATATGAATTGATGTGATGACCTGACCCATCGTCACATGAGTTACCGCCCTGTTTCCCCTTATTGTGATTCTTCATGTTTTTATATTGGTATTTGAGTTGGTCGAGTGTAATTGAATTGGTTTTGGTTAAAAATAAGGCACATAGCCTCGTAGAAGGAAGTTTGTTTCAGAAAAGTCAATATGAAGTTGACTATGTGGTTAGAAGGCTCGGATGTGAATTCCGATAATTCGGATAACTTTGGGGGATGATTTATGACACGGGAGAGCGATCAGAATTGAATTTGGAGGTCCGGTATAGAAATAGGCTTGCATTGGCTAAGTTGGAATTTTGGCGAATTTCGGTTGATAGGTGAGATTTTGATCCGGGAGTCGGAATGAAATTCCGAGAGTTGAAGTAGCTTCTTTAGGTTATTTTGGATATGTCTGCAAATTTTCAGGTCATTCGGACATCGTTTGGTCGGGTTTTTGATTGAATGTTGGTTGCGGAAGTTATAGTTGAAACTAGGCTTGAATCCGTCATGATTTGATGAATTTTGTGTTTAAGGATGTGTTTTTATGATAGGAACAAGTTCGTATGGTGTTATGGGATATGTTGGCATGTTTGGTTGAGGTCCCGAGGGCCTCGGGGTGATTTCGGGTGTTCAAACGGACCCTTTTTGGTTGGAAATGAGATCAGATTTTGCTGTCTTAATGTTGCAGAGGAATTGTTCTTCGCGATCGCGGGCGTGGTGTTGCGATCGCGTAGTAGATTTTGGGAGGCAGGTGATTTGTTCTTCGCGTTCGCATTCACTGGTTCGCGTTCGCGAAAGGTTAGGGGACTGTGCTTCGCGTTCGCAGAAGCAAGGTCGCGTTTGCATTGAAGGAATTTGGCAAGTTAGATTAATGGTCTCCGCGTTCGCGTTATTGGTTTCGCGATCGCGGAAGGTCGGGCAGGAGTGCATCGCCTTCGCTTTGGTCAAGTCGCGTTCGCATAGAGTAATTTGGAGGCCTTGGATTTTTGTTCTTCGCGATCGCGGGAGCTGGGTCGCGATCGCGATGAAGTATTTCAGGACCTGGGCAGACCTGTTTTATAACATTTCATCCGCGTGTTTAAAACCATTTCCTCCATTGTTGGGCACATTTTGGAGCTCTTGGATGAGGGATAAATAGGATTTCATCTAGGATTCAATTGGAGGTAAGATTTATGAGCCAATTATGTGATATTATTGAAGATTCATCCATTAAATCTCTGAAATTGGGTATAAAATTGAAGAAAATTAGGGCTTGGTTTTTGCTATGTGAATTTGGGATTTGGTAGCCCATTTGAACTCTGATTTTGATAAATTTTATATGTATGGACTCGTGGCGAGACGAGGATTCCGGAAATGTGAATTTCATAATTTTTCGAGAAGCGGGCCTGGGGCTCGGGTTCTGCCAATTTCGTATTTTTGAGTATTTTTCGAGTTCTTTCGATTGGGTTATGTCCCATTAGCACATTATAATGTATTCGCTCTGGTTTTGGTTACATTCGATGCGCGTGGAGGCCAATTTCATGGGCAAAGGCATCACGAGCGAGGAATTTCACCGGTTCGAGGTAAGTAATACTTAGGAATGATATCCTGAGGGTTTGAAACCCTGGATTTGCACATCTTAGTGCTGTATTGAGGTGACTTGCACGCTGGACCTGAGCCTGGGGTAGAGCACCGTTGGTGATCGTGACTTGGTCCGTCCCGGTTGTTGGTTTTTACCGCGTATTTGAAAACAATTTGTTGTTATCATTATGATTTGGGCTCATTGCCATACTTGGGGCTTATTGCCGATTGTTTGAACTCTTTATGAACTATCATCACTGTTTCCCCTCACTATTTGAACTCAGTCCGTGTGATTTACACTGTTTTATGAACTCAGCTATATTTTACTCAAATTTGGAGTTTTAAACGATATTTGAACTATAATTTGAGCTGACTAGTGTTGTATTACTGATGCCCGAGGAGATTTTTTACTATTTTTGGACTGATTGAGGCCGAGGGCCATATGTGAGGGCATGAGGAGTGATGTGAGGAGGCTTTTAGGCCTCGAGTGATGTGAGGAGGCTTTCAGGCCTCGAGTGATACGTGAGGATTATTTCAGGCCCCGAGTGTTATGTGTGCATATGCATATACATGCACGGATCGGACTGCACGCCGCAGTAGCATATTGCATGGATCGGACTGCATGCCGCAGTAATATATATTATGTGGATCAGACTGCACGCCGCAGTGATATGTTATGTGGATCGGACTGCACGCCGCAGTATTATTGCGCTTGGGCTGTAGTAGCCCCTACGGAGTCTATACACACCCCCAGTGAGCGCAGGGTACCCATGGATCGGGCTACGCGCCGTAGCGGTCATATGCATTGCTTTGCATTCATGCACCCTCTCCTATTTGTACTACGTGGCATGACATTTAACACTCATATATAATTGGCATACATATTATTACTTGCCTTGTTGACCAGATACTCTGGTGTTACGTGTTATGGAGTGCTGAGCCCGAGAGGCTGATATTATGCTTGGTGAGTGGGAGTGTTGAGCCGAGATGGCTGAGGTTGTACATGGTGAGTTGGGAGTGAGCCCGCGGGGCTGATACTGCACTGAGAGGTTGATACTGAGCCCAAGGGGCAGATTTCTGACTATTTCCTACTTGTTGAAACTTATTTTTGCAACTGTTGAAAAGGCATACTTTCAAAAGAGATTTTTAACTGAGTTTGAGGTTTTCTAAAGAATTTTCTCGATGTTACGGTTTTACTATCTTTCTCAGAGGGTTGTACTGTCTTTTATAGCATTTTGGTGTGCCCATACGTGTTTTCTTATCGCTCAGTTATTATTCTCTCTTATTACCACTGAGTTGGAAGTACTCACTTTACTCCCTGCACCTCGCGTGCAGTTGCAGGTACTGTTTCACCCGGTAGCGGGTTAGTAACAAATTGAAGGTATTGCTATCGTAGCTAAGCAAGGTGACCGCCGGCGTTCGTGGCACCGAGATTCTTCTTCTTCTTGTTTTCCAGATTTTACTCTATGTATCATATATTTTAAATTGTAATAAGGACCCTCCTAGATGGTCGTGACTTGTGACACCCCGGTCGGGCTGTATTGGGTTGTATTTGTATTGATTAAATTCATATTCAAACTGTTATATATCTGATTAACTGCTTTAAGTGGCGTTCTGAGATGGTCTGGCTGGCCTTGTCTTCATGGGAGGCGCCATCACGACCGGGTTTGGGAATTGGGTCGTGACAAGTTGGTATCAGAGCCTAGGTTACTAGGTCTCACAAGTCATGAGCAGGTTTAGTAGAGTCTCGCGGATTGGTACGGAGACGTCTGTATTTATCCTCGAGAGGCTGCAGAACCTTTAGGAAAACTTAACTCTCTTGGAATTCTTATCGTGCGTACTTGATTCAACTTGAGATAGAATTCTTGAAATTCCTTCCACACGGCTGTATGCGCACGTGAGCGCTCAGTAGTATATGTGCCTGGATGGCTTGTGATTGTCCGATCGAGGGGCGAGAGGTAATCTTAGTGAGTTTGATGTTGGGCCAGTCTGGAGGACTTGAGGCCGGATCTTTGCTTATGACTTGAGCACCAAGGTGCTAATTTTTGTGAGCTGGTGTTATGAACTTATATGTTCAGTAATGTTCTTATTAGCCGGGTTGGCGGTGGAATATCCATGTGATGAGTATGTCAGTACTGTGAGGTGTATCTATGTGATCTCGATAATGGCGAAGAAGTCTGCTGGATAATAGGTGAACTGTTGAGTATCCGTTTTCTATTGTTATTCGTTGTGTAGCTTCAAGTTATGGGTGCGTGAATAATGTTTTCGTATTCCTAGTTGGGAAGTGTAGTACAATACGTATGGAGCCATGAGTTCAGACTCAGGAAGACTTAATGGCAGTGTTATAAATATGGCGGTGAAAGGTATACAAAAATATTGAGAAAATGTTCTTACTTGGTTGAATAGCCCAGATAATGGAGGATTTAAAGGTATTTTCTATATGTTATGATTCAAATAGGTGCAACGCATGTCCATGTATCAATTTTGATAATATAATACATGTAGTATTGAGATTAATGTTGTTGATATACATTGTGATACTTTGTCAAGTTGTGGGCGTGTTGTTAGGATGGTTTTGGTGATTCTCTGACAGGTGGATAGGCTCAATTACAAAGGAAACTCTGCCGAAATTTGTGAAAAAAAATTTGGGGACTTAGTATAAATTTTGTTGCCTAGAGTGGGCTTAACTGTTGTGGAATGGATGAGAGAATTGCAAAAGAATTATAATACTAGATGATCTGTGTTTTCACAACTCATAAGTGACTTGAGTTTAATCTCACTATAATGTTGTGGTTTCATTAGGGTGAAAGTATTAAGGACTATTGAGCGTGTCCTGGTATATGGCTTCGAGCCAAGTTGGGGAGGTTGCTATGGATTAGCTGATTGCACTATTGTGTACTATGATGGTTCTGTCTCAAAGTATGTTGGTGTATCAGGTCTGGTCGTAGAAATTAAGCCGAGAATGACGCGTGTGAGGGAAATTTTTTGATAAAGGATATATGGTGCTACGTAGATGTGAGAAAATACTAGAATGTTTTGAGCTATTGTTGATAAAGAATGCTCAGTGTATAGAGAAGAAAAATGGTTGTTTGGGTCTGTATCACATCATGTTCTGCGGTGTCAGGGTGCTAATAAGGCACGAGTGGTTCCGTTCATTTAGGGCAAGTGAATTACAGCTGAATAAGAGTGAATGACTCTCGAGAATGGTTTTACTATATTCAAGATTTTACATGCAATAATCAGGTGTCTTAAGTTTGTGTATGTGGCTAGAGACTGTCTTTTCATTAGAAGAGATCAATGCTTATGGTACTTTATGTTAATTATGGGATTCTATGTATCCGCTTTTGGAAGGATATGGTAGCGAATTCAGAATCGCAGGAAGTTCTTCAAAGTGGAACATTCTGGAATGTGGTATTTCTGGGAAACATTTGAGAGGGTATTTAGTGGCCTACGGGTCTTAGACAGTGTAATTTTATGTGCGAGTCTCGTATGGTAACCTGGGTTAAGGTATTGTGGTGATACAGCAAGGGGAATATCTTTCGTGGTATGAATGGATACTTGATGTGTGTTATGTATTCGTACGGTGGAGTGTGGGATCATGCATAGTGATTCATGTGTTACATGTGTTGGAGACTAGAAGTTCTAGTGATCTGACTGTGCAGTGGTTGTAGATCGTGTGTATCGACATCGTCTAGCGGTTATTGAAAATTGGAGGTCCGAGTGGATCTTGCTTTGCTTGATATGTTAAGTTTAGGTTATGATATTAGATTGCAGACTGGTTGTTCCAACGTCAGGGTATCTAGACTAATGTGTTATGGGCTATGTCGGAAAATGCCACAGGTTGCGTGGCAAGGTGCATCGGATTATGTTCTAGCAGGGTAGTTAGTACCCCAAACACCAGCGGACGACTGACAAGCATTTCTTTATTAATTGGGCCTTCGTGGCGGATGTCAGTGCAGAGGCTTCTACCATTGATTCAGTTCCGGTATTGAGGGAATTTTTGGATGCGCTTCGTGTGGCCGAGCATAGGACTACATATGTTTATTGTAATGAGCAAATTTGACTCGATGTGCATTTCCTTTTTGTGAGGTATATATGTGTGGATCGGGTGGCACGCCGCCACAGGTATGGTATTTTGAGCGGGTGTCACGCCGCCACGGGTATGTTATCTGGATCGGGTTGCACGCCGCAACAATGTGATGCGAAAAATAGTCTTATTATATGTTACCTTGTATGCACTACTTCCTGGTTTCTGAGGAAAGTCCATATTGGGTAGTGCTCGGTGAATAGCACATTGGTTGTGTCCTTTCAGGATTGAATAGCGTATATTAATTGCTTCACCATGGGTGTGATGGATTGCTTGGTTTCAGACCTCAATCTGTGCGTGGCTGACCGTGTTGAGCATGGCGATTTGAGGTGCTTCATGGGTAATAGTGTTTGGATAAAATCGGGCGTTGTGGCAAGGCCACGTAGATTTATGACCTTTTAGGGAGGATTCAGGTACTCTATTTCTATGATGTGAGACGAGATCTCAGTTTTGTGTTGTAATGGTACTGTTGAGCTTGAGGTATAACTCCTTCGTTTGAGTCAGTTATCATGATTGGGTGTGTTTAGATCGTTTCTTATTGGTGCTTGTGTTGTGCATGTTGTGGCTTAGGCTGGTGTTGAGGTGTCATATCATCAGAGTAGTGTGTTGGACCCGAGGTGATCGTTGGGTTCATCAATGAATACGATCGTATGTGGCTTCAGCTTGTTGGAAGGTAATATCGAGGTTTGGCTCGGATATCTGTTGTAGTATCAGTCAAGAGGGAAATGGATTCATGGATGGTTAATCTGAGAGATGGGTCCCGTATATCGCGTTTTTCTGTTGCTGTTGGCAGTATATGAAAGTGTTGGAATAAGACTTTAGCTAATAAAAAGGTTTTTCTATCTGAATTTGGTTATTGTGGGCAATTGCTGTAAATAGAGGCCATCTTTTCGAGTGTTCGGGTTGTGTAGTATATCATATGGTCTCACTTGGAGTGGCAAGTTGGGTTATTACAGTTGGTTTGGGTTTATTCTGAGTATAGACGTGGGGTTCTGATCTGGTGTATGATTTCGGAAAGTGCAATATGGTCCTACGGTTATGGTCTAGATGGACTGTGGAATTCCAGCTATAATGTGTTATCGGACTTATGTGAGATAGGGTGACGTGGGATCACCCCGAGTATATGCTTGGTAAGGTCATTCAGCTATTGGGTTGCTTCTAGTACAACTCCGAGTCCGCTCGAGGACGAGCGTTTGTTTAAGTTGGGAGAATGTGACGAACCGACCCGTTGTCACGTGAGTTACCACCCCATTTCCCCTTTACTGTGATGCTTCATGTTTTTATATCGGTATTTGAGTTTATCGGGTGTAATTGAATTGGTTTTGGTTAAAAATAAGGCACATAGCCTCGTAGTAGGAAGTTTGTTTCAGAAAAGTCAACCTGAAGTTGACTATGTGGTTAGAAGGCTCGGATGTAAATTCCGGTGATTCGAATAACTTCGGGGGATGATTTATTTCTTGGGAGAGCGATCGGAATTGAATTTGGAGGTCCGGTATAGAAATAGGCTTGAATTGGCGAAGTTGGAATTTTGGCAAATTCCGGTTAATAGGTGAGATTTTGATCCGAGAGTCGGAATGGAATTCCGAGAGTTGCAGTAGCTTCGTTAGGTGATTTTGGATATGTCTGCAAATTTTCAGGTCATTCGGACATCGTTTGGTCGGGTTTTTGATTGAATATTGGTTGCGGAAGTTATAGTTGAAACTAGGCTTGAATCCGTCATGATTTGATGAATTTTGTGTTTAAGGACGTATTTTTATGATTGGAACAAGTTCGTATGGTGTTATGAGATATGTTGGCATGTTTGGTTGAGGTCCCGAGGGCCTCGAGGTGATTTCGGGTGTTCAAACGGACCCTTTTTGGTTGGAAATAAGATCAAATTTTGCTGTCTTAATGTTGCAGAGGAATTGTTCTTCGCGAGCGCGGGCATGGTGTCGCGATCGCGTAGTAGCTTTTGGGAGGCAGGTGATTTGTTCTTCGCGTTCGCATTCACTGTTTCGCGTTCGCGAAAGGTTAGGGGACTGTGCTTCGCGTTCGCACAAGCAAGGTCGCGTTCGCATTAAAGGAATTTGGCAAGTCAGATTGATGTTCTCCGCGTTCGCATTCGTGGTTTCGCGATCGCGGAAGGTCGGGCAGGAGTGCATCGCGTTCGCATTGGTCAAGTCGCGTTCCCATAGAGTAATTTGGAGGCCTTGGATTTTTGTTCTTCGCGATCGCGGGAGCTGGGTCGTGATCGCGATGAAGTATTTCAGGACCTGGGCAGACCTATTTTATAACATTTCATCCGCGGGTTTAAACCCATTTCCTCCAATGTTGGGCACATTTTGGAGCTCTTGGACGAGGGATAAAGAGTATTTCATCTAGGATTCGATTGGAGGTAAGATTTATGAGCCAATTATGTGATATTATTGAAGATTCATCCATTAAATCTCTGAAATTGGGTATAAAATTGAAGAAAATTAGGGCTTGGTTTTTGCTATGTGAATTTGGGATTTGATAGCCCATTTGAACTCCGATTTTGATAAATTTTATATGTAGGGACTCGTGGCGAGACGAGGATTCCGGAAATGTGAATTTCATAGTTTTTCAAGAAGCGGGCCCGGGGCTCGGGTTTTGCCAATTTCGTGTTTTTGAGTATTTTTCGAGTTCTTTCGATTGGGTTATGTCCCATTAGCACATTATAATGTATTCTCTCTGGTTTTGGTTACATTCGACGTGCGTGGAGGCCAATTTCAGGGGCAAAGGCGTCGCGAGCGAGGAATTTCACCGGTTCGAGGTGAGTAATACTTGGGAATGATATCCTGAGGGTTTGAAACCCTGGATTTGCACATCTTAGTGCTATGTTGAGGTGACTTGCACGCTGGACCTGAGCGTGGGGTAGAGCACCATTGGGGATCGTCACTTGGTCCGTCCCGGTTGTTGGTTTTTACCGCGTATTCGATCGCACAGAGGAAAAATTTGGAGCCTGGATTTTTGTGTAATGCGATCGCAATGAAATATATGCGATCGCACAGTTTAAGTTGTCTGGTCAATGCGATCGCAGGGTTCCTTATGCAATCGTATAGGGGTAAATCAGAGGCAAATATTTTTGTGCTATGCGATCGCAATGGCTTGTATGCGATCGCGTATAACGAATTTCAGAAGCTGGGCAGTGAGTTTATAAACATTTCATCCGCGAGTTTTAGTCATTTTTTCACCATTGTGGAGCATCTTAAGAGCTTTTTGGGAGCAATTGACGAGGGTTTCGACTGGGATTGATTGGAGGTAAGTCCTGTGAAATAAAATCACGATTATTATGTGGAATTAGCCTAGAAATTCATGGAAATTAAGCCAAAAATTGATGAACTAGGGCTTGGGTTTTTGATATTTCAATTTGGGATTTGAGGGGACAAATGGACTCCGATTTTGGTAAATTTGATATGTATAGACTCGTGACGAGATAAGGAATCCGATGATGCTAATTTTCTAATTTTTTGATATGTGGGCCCGGGGCTCGGGTTTTGCTAGCTTCGAGATTTTTGTTATTTCTCGATTGTTTCGATTCGGTATTGTTCCTTAGCATATTGTGATGTATTCGCTCTTATTTTAAGTAGATTCGACGCGTGAGGAGGTCGGTTTTCGAGGAAAGGGCATAGCGAGCTAGGATTTTGGTCAGCTCGAGGTGAGTAATGATTGTAAATGATATCCTGAGGTTTGAAACCCCGTATTTGTACACCGTAGTGCTATATTGAGGTGACTTGCACGCCGGATAGCGAGCGTGGGTAGAGAACCGTTGGGAATTGTGACTTGGTCCATCCCGGTTGATATTTTACCGGGTATTTGACAAAGATATGTTGCTTTTCACCATGATTTGGGCTTATTGCCATACTTGGGATTCGTGCCGACTATTTGAAATCCTTTGTGAATTTTCATCACTACTTTCCTCGCCATTTGAAATATTATTTGAACTCAATCCATTTGAATTACACTGTTTCATGAACTCAACTACATTTATACTCAACTTGAGATTTAAATGATATTTCTAATGTTGTTTGAGCTGAGCACCATTGTTTTACTGATGCCCAAGGGGCTTATGATTATTTTCTGGACTAATTGAGGCCGAGGGCCATTTGTGAGGATATGTTGAGTGATGTGAGGAGGCTTCCAGGCCTCGAGTATGATGTGAGAAGGCTTTCAGGCATTATTTTATATTCCATGAGGTGGCTTGATATTGTGCTTGGGCCGTAAGGGGCCCTTCCTAGAGTTTGTACACCCCCAGTGAGCGCGGATACTGATGTGAGTTGGGAGTGAGCCCGAGAGGCTGATATTGTAACATATGAGTTGGGAGTGAGCCTGAGGGGCTGATGTTGTACTGTGTGACTGATACTGAGCCCGAGGGGCGAACTTTTATGTGCTCATCTTGCATATTTACTTGTCTTTTTCCTGTTATACTGTGGTACTTGTGCCCGATGGGCGGATTTTCTGTGCTTATCAGCACTAACTATTTTGAAATCGTTTTCATAATTATTGAAAAGACCATTTTCAAAAGAGAATTGAACTGAGCCAAGGTATTTCTAAAGATTTTATAGATTTTACTGTTTTCTCAGAAATTGTACCCGGCTTTTATACATTATGTTGTTTGCTTTACGTGATTTCTTGCTGCTCAGTTATTATTTACTTTAATTACTCACTGAGTTGGAGTACTCACTTTACTCCTTGCACCTCTCATACAGTTGCAGGTATTTATTCACCCGGTAGCGGGTATTGGGTGCGTGGAGGCAGAGTGGCAAAGGCTTAGCGAGGTGACTACCAGCGTTTGCAGCACCACTATCTTTCTGTGTTTTTCATTAGTCCTGTTCAGTGTATATCTAGACTTGAAAGGAGGAATTACATTCTTATAGATGCTCGTGACATGTGACACCCCGATTAGGGCTGTGTCAGGATAGTTTCCCTTATTGTATTCGCTATTTCTGCATATTAAGGTTATTAAATCATGTTTTAGAGCTGTTCATGTTAAGTTACTGCTTAAAAAGGGGTTTTATGTTGGTTTGGCTGGCCTTGTCTTCACGAGAGGTGCCATCACGACCGGGTTTGGGAATTGGGTCGTGACAAGTTGGTATCAGAGCCTAGCTTACTAGGTCTTGCGAGTCATGAGCAGGTTTAGTAGAGTCTCATGGATCGGTACGGAGATATGTGTATTTATCCTCGAGAGGTTGCGGAACCTTTAGGAAAAGTTCACATTCTTGAATTCTTATTGTGCGTCCTTGATTCAGCTTGAAGAGAAACTCTTGAAATTCCTTCCACGCATTTGTATGCATGCATGAGCACTCAGAATTTGATATGCCTTGATGGCTTGTGATTCCCCGATCAAGGGGCGAGATGTAATCTCCGTGAGTTTGATGTTGGGCCAGTCTGGAGGACTTGAGGCTGGATCTTTGCCTATGGCTTGAAAAACGAGGTGCTGATGGTATGAATAAGTGTTTTGAACTTATATGTTTGGTATTGTCCCTATTAGCCGGAAGGGCGGTCGGATATCCACGTGATGAGTATGTGAGTACTGCGAGATGTATCCATATGACTTGGTAGTGACGATGAAGTTTGCTGGATAATAGATGAACTGTTAAGTGTTCGATTTCTGTTGTGATTTGATGTGTAGCCCGAGATATGGGCGCGTGAAGAATAATTTCGTGTCTCCTAGTTGGGGAGTGTAGTGCATTTCATATGGCGGTATGAGTTCAGACCCTGGAAGACTAAACGATTGTGTAATGTGTATGACGGTGGAAGGTATGCTGAAATACTAAAGTGAGGCGAAGCAGGTGGGTTATCTCCTGCGGAGTGTTCTTGAGCGGTATGATCCTTACGTGTATGTTAGAAGATCTCATTTTTAATTGAAGGGTACGTGTTGAAATTTGAAAATTCGGGTCGCTTAAGAGAGTGGACTCAACTGATGTGGTGATGACTGCGAGATTTGCAGAGGATTACAGTACTAGATGATCTGTGTTTTCACAAACTTGTAAATGATTTGAGTTTAATCCCACTATGGTATTTTGGCATTATTAGAGTAAAAGTGTTATAGGTTATTGAGTGTGTCTTGATCTATGGCTTCGAACCAAGTTGGGGAGCTTGTTATTGGTTAGTTGATTGTACGGTTATGTGCTATGTAGATTCCAATTTGAGGCATGCTGGCGAATCAGTTCTGGTTGTGGAAATTAGGCCGAGAATGGCATGAGTGAAGGAAATTTTTTGAAAAAGATGTCATGTGCTCAGATGAGCAAGAAAGAAGTTTCGCTGGTTAAGATAAATTGGTATTGTCTTCAGCGTCACCTGAGAGCGATGTTGCACAAAAAGGGCTTGCGTCCTGGTTAATGATTCTTGATCGCTTTAAATGTTAGTGCGACTGGTGGTTTGGAGGTACGCTCCAGATATTGTTGTGTTAGGTTGTGGGAGTGTGTCCCACGGGAAGATTATATAATTGTGGCATATGATCACTTGATTGATTAATGATGTAAACCAAGTATGATGATTGTTCTTATGTGTTATGAGAAAAGGGGAGTTACTATGGACCTGTGAAAGGTTATCAGACTAGTTCAGTGTGATCAGAATCAGCTGGAAGTCGGTGAATGGATTTAACGTGACTAATGGCTTTATAACAGGCCAGATGCGTGCATTTTGTGATGTGGTCCTCATGGAGGAGTAATCAGGTTGACGTTTCGTGGTCAGACATTTAAGGTAGTGATACATTACGCCGTGTGAATTGTGAAACGGCTTGAGAAATTTCTTATTTGTTGAAAATTCTCGTAGGAATGTTGTTACTTGAGCAACTTGGCTCTTGAAATTCAGATTGTATATCGCACCTCAGTTGTGCTTGAGTCTTGTAGCTTATAACGCTAAATATCCCTCAGAGATGTTATTATGCACTTAGCATGCTTATGACCGATATTCGGTATTTTATTGTAATGAGCAAATTTGGCTCGATGTGTATCTCCTTATGTGAGACCTATGTGTGGATCGGGTGGCACGCCACCATTGGTATGTTATCTGGATCGGGTTGTGCGCCGCAACAGTGTGGTGTTGAGTATAGTTTTCTATATGCTATCTTTATGCCTTGCTTCCTGTCTTCTAAGGAAAGTCCGTATTAGTGCGTGGGATTAGGTAATTCCTTCCAGAGCTCGTTTTCTTTTGTACCGCACTCGAATTGGTAGCCTATTGGCACATTGGGGCAGCATATGCGACTTTTAATTATATCTGGAGTGGCTTATCGCCTGAGCAGTTCGTACTGGGTGAGACGAGATCATTGAATTCGAGATCAGAGCAGTCTGAGTATATGAAGTAAAGTAAAGAGCCAAGACCATTGTTTGGTTTAGAATCAGGTGATAGTTCTTGCCAGAAATGTAGACCCAATGAATTGTTGTTTCGGCAGTGGTTATGAATGTATACAGATCTCATCCGTCGTGTTATTATTGTAAGAATTTGAACAAGACCTGTGTATGTCATGCAGAGCATGGGATGTGTAATGATTTTTTCTTTTAAATGGGATCAGTGGAAGTTGTTGGCTAGATGAGTTATAGTTCAGCTCTGAAAAGAAGTTCATAAAACTCTTAAGTAAAGAGTAACCTCAGTAAAAAGTAATGTGATTAAACTGATTATATTTCAATAGTATTATGACATGTTGTTGTTGGGTCTACTGGTGGTATTCAGGTTAGCTTGGTAGCACATGTAAATATTGAGTATCTGTCGTGGAATAATTGGGTATCAAATATGTGCATGTATTCGCACGGTGGAAACTGGGATTAGGTATGATGCTTCGTGTGCTATATGGAGTTGGAGACCGGAGTTCTCATGTACAGGCTATGTTGTGGTGGTGGATATTTATTCACTGGTATGTTATATATTAGATGTGATGTTGGAATTCACTGGTTGTCTTAGTGTTGGGTGATTTTGAACTATTACACTAGGCGCTACACCGAAAATGCCACGGGTTAGGTGGTGAAGTGCGTTAGATTATGTTCTATCAGAGTGGTTTATATATCAAAGAACCAACGAACAGCTGGGAAACAGATTGCTTTTCTTAAATTGGGCCTTCATGATGGATGTCAGCGCAGAGGTTTCTACCATTGATTCAGTCCGGTGTTGGGGGACTTTTCGGATGCATTTCTTGTGGCCGGGCATGTCGCCGGGCGAGGTTGTTGATTTTGGTACTAATTTGGTGTCGGGCACCAGATCATATGGCTCTGATGGGAGTTGTAGTAGTGAATGTCGAGCGGGATGAGTAATTGGTTATTGCTCGGTGAATAACATACCGATTATGTTCTATCAGGTTGCGTGGTGTATGTTATTTATTCCACCGTAGGTGTAATGATTTGCTTGGGCTCCAAATATCAATTAAGAATGGATGTCGATTTTGAGCATAGTGACTAGAGGTGTTTCATGTAGAGTAGTATTTAGATAGGATCGCGCGTTGCCGCAAAGCTATGTGGGAACATGACCTTACAGGTCAAATTTGTATGTCATATTTCTATGATGTGAGACAGGGTCTCAGCATTGTGTTGTGGCAGTGCTGGTGAGTTTGAGGTACAACTCTCTCAGTTGAGTCATTTCCATGATTTGAGTATGTTCGGATTGTTTCTTATTGGTGCGCGTATTATGCAAGTTGTGGCTTAGGCCTGTATTGGGGTGTCATATCACCGGAGTGGTGTGTTGGATTCGAGGTGATCGTTCGGGTCACTAATGAAAACAAACGGATTCAATTTTAGCATGTTTGATTGGTAAATATCGAGGTTCGGCTATGGCAATTGCCAGAGGAGAAATGGCCTCATGAATGGTTGATCTGAGAAATGGTTGCGGTTTATTGTGTGTTTCACTTATCGTTGGCTGTATGTGAAAGTGCTGGAATGAGACTTTATCTAACAAGAGGTTTTCTATCGATATTTGGTTGTCGTGGGCAGCTGTTTTGAATGGGAGTTATCGCTGCATGTGTTTGAGTTATGTGGTATATCATATGATTGCAGCCGAGGATACAGGTATAGGTTATTACGGCTGGTTCGGGTTAATTCTGAATAAAGATGTGAGGTTCTGATCTTGTGTAAGATTTCGAAAAGTGAAATGTGGTCCTATGGTTTATAGGCTAGATGGATTGTGGAATTTCAGCTATGTTGTCTTATCGGGCCTATGCTAGATAGGGTGACGTGGGATCATCCCCGGGTATATGCATGGTAAAGTTATTCAGCCATTGGTGAACTTCTAGAACAACTCTTGGTACGCTCGAGGATGAGCGTTTGTTTAAGTTGGGGAGGATGTGATGACCCGACCCGTCGTCTCATGAGTTACTGCCCCGTTTCCCCCATTTTCTGCTTCCTTATGTCTCATTATGGGAGTCTTGGGTGAATGAGTTGAATTGGATTGGTTTTAGATGGAAATGAGACACTTAGTCTCTTTTAAGAAGGCTTAAATTAGAAAACCGAATTGGACGTTGACTTAGGTGTTAGAGGGATCAGATTTGAATTTCGATGATTCGGTTGGCTTCAGGGGATGATTTGTGACTTAGGAGTGTGATCGGAACTTATTTTGGAGGCCCGGTGTAGAATTAGGCTTGAATTTGCGAAGTTAGTATTTTGGCGGATTCCGGTTGATAGGTGAGATTTTGATCCGCGGGTCGGAATGGAATTCTGAGAGTTGCAGTAGCTTCATTAGGTGATTTTGGATGTGTGTGAAAATTTCAGGTCATTCGAAGGTGTTTTGGTAGGGTTTTTGATCAAATGCGTATTTTGGAAGTTTTTAAGAAACTTAGGCTTGAATCCGATGTGATTTAATGGTTTTAGCGTTGTTTGATGTGTTTCGATGATTGGAACAAGTTTGAATGATTTTTGGGAGGTGTTGGTGCTTTTGGTTGAGGTCCAGGGGGCCTCGGGGTGATTTCAGATGGTTAACGAAAGTTTTTCTAAGACTTGGGCTGTGTAGAAAATTGCAGATCAGTGTTGCAGATTGTTCTATGCGATCATATGAGTAGAGCTGCGATCGCATAGAAGGATTTTGTTGGCATGTTCATTTGTTCAATTCGATCGCATGGCAGTGGTGCGATCGCACAGAGGAAAAATTTGGAGCCTGGATTTTTGTGTAATGCGATCGCAATGAAATATATGCGATCGCACAGTTTAAGTTGTCTGGTCAATGCGATCGCGGGGTACCTTATGCGATCGCATAGGGGTAAATTAGAGGCAAATAATTTTGTGCTATGCGATCGCAATGGCTTGTATGCGATCGTGTATAAGGAATTTCAGGAGCTGGGCAGTGAGTTTATAAACATTTCATCCGCGAGTTTTAGTCATTTTTCCACCATTGTTGAGCATCTTAAGAGCTTTTTGGGAGCAATTGAAGAGGGTTTCGACTGAGATTGATTGAAGGTAAGTCCTATGAACTAAAAATATGATTATTATGTGGAATTAGCCTAGAAATTCATGGAAATTAAGTCAAAAATTAATGAACTAGGGCTTGAGTTTTTGATATTTTAATTTGGGATTTGAGGGGTCAAATGGACTCCGATTTTGGTAAATTTGATATGTATAGACTCGTGGAGAGATAAGGAATCCGATGATGTTAATTTTCTAATTTTTCAAGATGTGGGCCCGGGACTCGGGTTTTGCTAGTTTCGAGAGTTTTACTATTTCTCGATTGTTTTCGATTGGGTATTGTTCCTTAGCATATTGTGATGTATTCGCTCTGATTTTGAGCAGATTCGACGTGCGAGGAGATCGATTAGCGAGGCAAGGGCATAGCGAGCTAGGATTTTGGCCGGCTCGAGGTGAGTAATGATTGTAAATGATATCCTGAGGGTTTGAAACCCCGTATTTGCACACCATATTGCTATATTGAGGTGACTTGCACGCCGGATTGCGAGCGTGGGGTAGAGCACCGTTGGGAATTGTGACTTGATCCATCCCGGTGGATATTTTACCATGTATTTGATAAGGACTTGTTGCTTTTCACCATGATTTGGGCTTATTGCCATACATGGGCTTCGTGCCGACTATTTGAAATCCTCTGTTAATTTTCATCACTACTTTCCTCACTATTTGAAATATTATTTGAACTCAGTCCATTTGAATACACTGTTTCATGAACTCAGCTACATTTATACTCAACTTGAGATTTAAATGATATTTCTAATGTTGTTTGAGCTGAGCACCATTGTTTTACTGATGCCCAAGGGGATTATGATTATTTTCTGGACTGATTGAGGCGGAGGGCCATTTGTGAGGATATGTTGAGTGATGTGAGGTGGCTTCCAGGCCTCGAGTGTGATGTGAGAAGGCTTTTAGGCCTTATTTTATATTCCATGAGGTGGCTTGATATTGCGCTTGGGCCGTAAGGGGCCCCTCCCGGAGTCTGTACACCCGCAGTGAGCGCGGGTACTGATGTGAGTTGGGAGTAAGCCCGAGAGGCTGATGTTGTAACATGTGAGTTGGGAGTGAGCCCGATGGGCTGATGTTGTACTGTGTGACTGATACTGAGCCCGAAGGGCGAACTTTTATGTGCTCAACTTGCATATTTACTTGTCTTTTACCTGTTATATTGTGGTACTTGTGCCCGAGGGGCGGATTTTCTGTGCTTATTAGCACTAACTGTTTTGAAATCATTTTCGTAATTATTTAAAAGACCATTTTCAAAAGAGAATTGAATTGAGCCAAGGTATTTCTAAAGATTTCATAGATTTTACTGTTTTCTCAAAAATTGTACCCGGCGTTTTTACAATATGTTGGTTGCTTTAGGTGATTTCTTCCTGCACAGTTATTATTTACTTTTATTACTCACTGAGTTGGAGTACTCACTTTACTCCATGCACCTCGCGTGCAGTTGCAGGTATTTATTCTCCCGGTAGCGGGTATTGGCTGAGTGGAGGCAGAGTTGTAAAGGCTTAGCGAGGTGACTGCCAGCGTTCGCAACACCACTTTCTTTCTGTGTTATTCATTAGTCCTGTTCAGTGTATTTCTAGACTTGAAAGTAGGAATTACATTCTTATAGATGCTCGTGACTTGTGACACCCCAATTAGGGCTATGTCAGGATGGTTTCCCTTATTGTATTCGCTATTTCTGCACATTAAGGTTATTAAATCATGTTTTAGAGCTATTCATGTTAAGTAAGTGCTTAAAAAGGGGTTTTATGTTGGTTTGGCTGGCCTTGTCTTCACGAGAGGCGCCATCACGATCGGGTTTGGGAATTCGGTCATGACATAAATTTATACCCCTTTACCTTCGAATCAAACCAGAACTGTTCGAATTTCAAATCCAAGGACTCGACCTTAATTCCCAATTCAATTCGGATGGGATTTGAGAAAATTCTAGGTTGTAACAACTATTACTCGCATGTTTTCACACGAAAACATGCGATTAATGGTTGTTCCTGCCAAGGATCAAATGAATTTCCAAAGTTTTGTCAAGTCGACATTCACACTAGTTTCTAGGTATTTTTGTATGTGTTTTGTTTATACATTCATCTCTTCATTAGTTTTGTTGTTTTTGCTTTCCATTCATGTTCCTTTTCCTCTTCGTATTATATTTTTACTTGTTCTGATTTCATAAATGACTGATGTAGAATAGTTTGCTAAGTTAATTAGCATGTTTAAACAATTTGTTAACTCCCCGTGTTTTAATCAGTAGCCTAGGAATGTTATTTCAACTTTGGATCAGTACTTCATTTGAGTCAACTTGATCCAATTGATTTGCTGAAGTAAGTCACATGGGTTTAGGTGGTAGTTTGGGATTTGAAAACTTGGAAAAGGTTTAGTTTGAGTGGTCTGCCGGCTGAATATTCAGTGTTACCATTAACTAATGAATTAAAAAATAAAACAGGATTGGCTGGAAATCAGAAATAGCATGGGGTTTTAATAAAGAATTGAAGAGCTGACACCATTTTAAATACCTTTAGAAATGGAAATACGAATATCACGGGCTCAATAACAAAAGATAATGGATACATGTGCTAAGGGAATAATACAGGCTGAAAAGTGAGGGATTTGAATAAAAAATGGACTAACTCTATTCTTTAAATAGACAGAGATTAGAAAAGAGAAGGAGGGGTTTTTTTTGACAGGATTGAGAGTGAACAGAGAGAAATACTGAAAATATTACTGTCTTATCAAAGTTTTTTTTTTGAAATTTTCTACTGCTTCATGGATTTCATTTTCCCTGATTTGCAAGATTCTGATTTGTTGAGGCAACCCTTGACTAATCTGGGGTAAAAAAATAGATTGAATGTGAGTATTGGTGAGAGTTGGATTGAGTCTGATTGATTGGATTGCTATTCTATTGAGATTTTGGTCTAACTTCGAGCTGTAGTGATTGCTTTGGATCTTCTGATTCGTGCTTGGTTATTGAAGTTTTACAGAAGTTTCCTAGGCTAATTTCAAGTGAGTTTGGGTTTAAGTAAGCTGATTTTGGTCGAGATTTGATCTGTTAAAAGTTTCAGAGGTCATCTGGGTCAGTTTCGAGTTTGTCGTGAGTATTTTCTAAGCGGGTTTTGGTTGGTTCAGTGGTGAAAATTACTGCTGTGTGAATTGGTTTGTTACTGGTTGCTGAGCTAGTTCCTGAATTGCTGCTGATCTTTTTCTTCTCCATTGTATTCTCATATCCAGGTACACGCTTGAATTCAATGATGTAGCCTCAAATTGGGATGAAATGAAGTAATATTTCAGTCCTATGTTCACAGGAATGCCTGTAGTTATAATCAGTCCAATAATGTGTAAATTGTTTAGTTTTAGTTTGTTTGAATTAAACTGAATTAGGAACTGTTTAATTAGGATTATTCCTACTGATTTGAATTGTTTGGATTTGTACTGGATGTAACGACCCAACCGGTCGTTTTGAGTTCCAACACGTCATTCAGCAGTTTGAGGTCATGAGCAGCTTCATCTCAGGTATACTGACTTGTGTGTGTGGTCAGAACAAAAATTCAGGAAGTTTGGAGTCAAATCTAAATGGAAATTCTCATTTTTTAAAGCCTTAAGTTGGAGAAAACGAACTAGGATTGGAATTTTGAGTAAACAACCTCGGAATTGGGATCCGAAGGTTCCAACAGGTTCGTATGATGATTTCAGACTTGGGCGTATGCCCAAATCGGGTTTTGGATAACCCGGGAGCATTTTGGTGCCTATCGTGGAAGATAGCATTTTTTTGAAGAAATTGCATCAATTTGGCTTAAAATGCATTTCACTGTTATTGATATCCGTTTGGGATTCCGAAACTGTGAGTAGCTCCGTATGGTGATTTTGGATTTGGGAGCGCGATCGGAAGTGAAATAGGAGGTCCTTAGGTCATTTTGGAGCCGTTTGCCTAAAGATAGAAATTTGAAGGTTTTTGAGAAAATTCGACCTGAAGGAGAAAATTTTGATATCGGGGTCGAAATGCGACTCCGAAAGTTGGGGAAATTCCGTAATATCTAATGTGACTTGTGTGCANTAGAATTTAGCTTGAATTGGTAAAATTAGTATTTTGGCGAATTCCGGTTGATAGGTGAGATTTTGATCCGAGGGTCAGAATTGTATTCCGAAAGTTGCTGTAGCTTCGTTATGTCATTTTGGACTTGTTTGCAAAATTTGAGGTCATTCGGACAAGTTTTGACGTATTTCGGCATCGGATGTAGAATTTGGAAGTTCTTGAAGTTCATAGGCTTGAATCCGATGATGATTCGATGTTTTGATGTTAATTTGGGCGTTCCGAAGGTTGTATCAAGTTTGAATGACATTGTGGGACATGTTAATATAATTGGTTAAGGTCCCGAGGGCCTCGGGTGGATTTCGGAAGGTTAACGGAATGAAATTCGGACCAAAGAAGAGGAAAAAAAATTGCAGAAATTTTCTGCATTTTTTTTTTCTGCAGAAAACTGGGTTGAAGCGTGTAGCCTAATTCGGAGGGCTATACCGTTTGATCTATAAGGAATCAGGAAAAGTTTAAAACACGAAAGTTGTAGACCTTCATGTTTAGTTTCCAGAAAGCTAAATAAATCATAATTTGGACGTCCGTACTGAAAGTTATGGTCTATTGAAAATAACTGGTGGAGCTCGTTTTCCAGAATTTGCTTTCGGGGAGGCTACTTTGGAAGCTCATATCTTGTAATCTACAAGGAATCGGAAAAAGTGCAAAACACGTAAGTTGTAGCCCTTCGTGCCTAGTTTCTAAAAAGTGAAAGAAATCGCAATTTGGACGTCTGTAGTGGATGTTATGATCGACAGGAAATGACTGCTAGAGCAATGTGATGTACAACTTGTATAGCACAAGTGCAAGGTACAACTCGACGA
>MU688041.1:3172-35736 GCA_026770625.1 Nicotiana glauca | reverse complement strand
TGTAATTCCGATGCAACCATCCTTGTAGCCATTGACCATTTTACTTGCTTTCTAGAATAGTTTATATTTCCGCAATTAAATCAATATAAATCCAAAAACATTTCTTTAACCCGTTTGGCTTTGCATCATAAGTGATAATTCTCCTACATCCCTTGTCGCCTACACATTGTCCCTGTGGATTCGACCCCGACTCTTAGTTGGGTAAATTATATTGCAATCGACCGTACCTATTGCTTTTGAGCAGTGGATTTGGACGACATCATGCAGCAAGCCAAGATGAAGTCGTGCCTATGGATGCTCCTTCTGTTGAAATTGAAGCAGTTACTTCTGATGTTCTTGCTTCTTAGTGACCAGGTTTTTGTAATGAACTTGTTTTCGTCTTTTTGGAAGATAGTAATCAAACCCTTAGTTTCTTTTAAGGGTTATTTAGAAGTAAAAGTCCCCAGTTCTTGTTATGGGGCATTTTGTATAAAACAATTTTAATGACTAAGTTTATACTTAGTCTTTAGACTTAAATATATTAAGAAGTTTTTCGTTACTATCATTAAACTTCCATTTGTTCTATTCTTGCTTTTTATTTTCAAGGACTTAGAGAATAGTTTATATTTTTATCCTTTGAAAATACTTTTTTGGTTTATCTCATGACTTAATAACATGAGTTTTATAAAAGATGGCCCTTTTATATTTCGATACTTAATAAAGAAGACGTCTCAATTACATAATTGTGTTATTATACGATGAAAGAAATAGGAACACACATGTTTATTTTGAAACAACTTTGACAAGTTTTTATTTCTAAACTTTGACAAGTTTTGAATAATACTTTACATGTATTTGAATTACATCTATAGCTTTCTCGTAACTATTTTTCTTGTAACAGATTTTTACAAAAGAAGAACAATAGAAACATGGTTTTTCCTTATAACCAGTTTCAATACATAGTCTTTACCCTAACTGTTTTGAGGGTACATTGGATCCCTTTAACTTTGAAACATTAGGAAGGGTTTGAGAAGTGACTCCATTGTTCTCATGGGAAAGAACACTATGATGAATGTCTTGTCTTCATAGATTTTATCTCTCACACTTGCTTCTTCTAGGCTTAAATTTCCACAATTCTTTGCCTTCTTCGTACACGTGCCCGTGTATATTATGTAGTCCCCCAAGTGTTTGAGCGTTGAAGTATGAAACCTCGAGCACTTGTTAGTTTCTTTCACCTGGTCCTTTTCCTGAAAAGGAAAAACATACGGGACTCGGGGGCGCGGTTATAGATGTAGACTGCTTAACCCGTTTGTATTTCTATCGGAATAATTATAACACTGGGCCAGGAATTTTAGTGTATTTCATTTTGCCTTATAGGTCGTGACTCATCATTTAGTACGGGTTAGCATTTTGCCTAGCATCAAAAATCGTTAGTAAAACCTTAACAATTCAAAAATAAAATTTAACATGGCGATACCTGGCCGTGGGTATTTCCTTAGAAATAGTATCTCTTCAAATGAACAACATTCCAGTGTAAAGGTAGAATTTTCCCATCCATTGTCTCCAATTCATATGCTCCTTTTCCTGCAATATCACGAACTCTGTAGGGTCCTTCCCATGTTGGACTTAGTTTTCTTGAATTGGCAGCCTTTGTAGATTGAAAAACCTTTTTAAGCACGAAGTCCCCAATTTTGAAAAATCTGAGGTGTGCTTTTCGGTTGTAATATCGTTCTATAACCTGTTTTTGTGTTGCCATTCGTATCAGTGCAGCTTCTCTTCTTTCCTCGAGTAAATCAAGATTGACCCGCATTTCTTCACTATTAGATTCTTCCATTTCCTGTACGAACCGCGTGCTTGGTTCTCCTATCTCAACTGGAATCAAAGCCTCAGCACCATAAACCAATGAAAATGGCATTTCTCCTGTGCTCGTCTTTATAGTTGTACGATAAGCCCATAAAACCCCAGGTAATACCTTAAACCAGTTACCTTTTGATTCCTGTAACCTCTTCTTTAAATTGTTGATAATTACCTTATTTGTTGATTTCGCTTGTCCATTACCTACTGGATGGTATGGTGTAGACGTTATCTTTTGATTTGCCAACTTTGAAGAAACTCCGTGATTTGAGCTCCTATAAATTGCGGGCCATTATCACACACGATCTCTCTTGGTACTCCAAATCGGCATATTATGTTCCGCCAAAAGAAGTCCTTAACTTCTTTCTCTCGTACCTGTTTAAATGCTCCTGCCTCTACCCATTTAGTGAAATAATCAGTGAGTACGAGCAGAAACTTTACCTTTCTTTAGCTTGTGGTAATGGGGCCATGGTGCTATGACTGGATGCAACAACTCTGCTGGTCTATGCATGTTGTTACCGTACCTTTGGCATTTGTCACATTTAGCCACAAAACTTTCTACTTAGGACAATAATAACCTGTCCTAATCAAGGTTCTTACCAGTGACCTTCCTCCTGCTTGATTTCCGCAATGTCCCTTGTGTATTTCTCTCATTACGTACTCTGTTTGAGAAGGTCCGAGGCACCTTGCTAAGGGACCACCAAACATTTTACGGCAAAGATTCCCTTGTTTTAAACAGTAACAAAAAGCCTTTTTTCGAAGTGCGTGTTCTTTTCTTTTATCCCCAGGGACGATACCATACTGCAAAAAGCAATAATTTCGTTCCTCCAATCCCACCTTATGTTATTAAAATTTACCTCATTCTTATCAGGTTTGAGGATGGAATGAAATAAATGTATAACTGAAGCATTTGCATCATTTGCTACGTCAGTTGCAGACGCGAGATTGGCTAAAGCATCTGCTTCAACATTTTCATCTCTTGGTATTTGTACAACTTTCCAAGCCTGAAATTGCTTTATCAATTCTCGTACTTTTTCTAAGTACTGCTGCATCCTTGCCTCCTGGCTGTGTATTAATTAACCACGAGCTGCGAATCACTTTTGATTATAATCTGGGTTATGTCGAGTTCTCGTGCCAATTCCAAACCTGCAATCACAGCTTCATACTCTACTTCATTGTTAGTTATAGAATGACATTTAATAGCTTGTCTAATGGTTTCGTCCATAGGTGGTACCAGAACAATTCCTAGACCTGCACCTTTTACATTGGATGAACCGTCAGTAAAGAAAATCCAAGTCCTTGGGTTTGCACCATTGAAAACTTGTAACTCTTTTTCTGCTTCTAATTGCATCCCTTGGCTAAAATCATCCACGAAATCAGCTAATACTTGAGATTTTATAGCAGTTCTAGGTTGGTAAGTGATTTCGTATTCACTTAATTCAATAGCCCATTTAGCTAACCTCCCTGATAATTCATGCTTATGCAATATATTACATAATGGGTAAGCAGTCACTACAACAATGGGATGACATTGAAAATATGGTCTTAACTTTCTAAATGCCATGATTAAAGCAAGTGCTAGTTTTTCTAATTGCGGATACCATGTATCTGCATCTAACAAAGATTTACTAACATAATAGATAGGGGATTGTTTACCTTGGTCCTCTCGGACCAAAACAACACTTACCGTAACTTCTGAAACAACAAGATAAATAAGCAACCTTTCCCCTTCCTTCGATTTTGCAAGTAATGGCAGATTTGATATATATGTTTTCAAATTCCTAAGTGCTTGTTGGTATTCTTCATTCCACTCAAATTGATCTTGCTTCTTAAGAGCTGAGAAAAATTTAAAACACTTTTCTGATGACTTGGAAATGAATCTTCCCAAGGATGCAGTTCTCCCCGTTAGTCTTTGGACTTCTTTTTTATTCGTCAGCACATCAGGGATTTCCTCTATTGCTTTAATCTACGTGGGATTCACTTCGATTACTCGGTTAGAAATAAGAAAACCCAAAAACTTACCTGATGCAACTCCAAACGCGCATTTTTCGGGGTTCAACTTCATGTTAAATTTTCGAAAAATTTGAAATGTATCAAATAAATAAGATATATGATCTTTAGAATGCTGAGTTTTCACGAGCATATCATCTATATACAACTCCATGGTTTTTCCCAAATGCTCTTGAAACATTTTGGTGACCAGCCTTTGATAGGTTGCTCCAGCATTCTTGAGACCAAAGGACATTAATTTATAATAGTAAGGCCCCCTGTCTGTTATGAAAGAAGTTTTCTCCTCATCTTCAGGGTCCATTTTCATTTGATTATAACCTGAATATATATCTAAAAAATGTAATAGCTCATGCCCTGCAGTAGCATCAATTAGTTGATCTATATGAGGTAGAAGAAAATAGTCTTTTGGACAGGCTTTATTAGGGTCTGTATAATCTACACAGACTCGTCACTTACCATTCTTTTTAGGCACCACAACGGTATTAGCTAACCAGTTAGGATATTATACCTCGCGGATAGACCTAAATTTAATAATTTCTGGACCTCATCTTGAATCACCTAATTTTTGAAATCTCCTTGCTTTCTCTTCTTTTGTTTGATCAGTGTGAATGATGAATCTTCATTTAACTTGTGAGTCATTACCTCCGGTGGTATACCTTTCATATCAGCATGGGACCAAGCAAAATAGTCTACGTTAGCTTTTAAAAATTCAATTATCATACCTCTCATATCCGGGTTCAAATTTGCTCCAACATAAACTTTCCTCTCGGGCCACTGTTCGAACAATATTATAGCTTCCAAATCTTCAATTGTTGTTTTAATATTTTCATTTTCTTCTTGCTCTTGAATTGTGTCATGTCTCGAGTCTATATCTGTCTGTTCCTGCTCAGTTGAGGTTTGAACTGTGATGTCCTCAACTGCTTTCTGTGATTGCTATTTCTCTTCATTTATCGTGCTTGCATCTGTCACAGAATTAATACTCCTGGTTGCATGCTGATCTCCACGAATTTGGAAAATTCCCCAAGGTGATGGGAATTTAATAACTTGATGTAGAGTTGATAGAACAACATCCATTTCATGGATCCACGGTCTTCCCAGGATCATGTTATAGGCCATTTTCATATCTACTACCTGAAATTTAGTTTCTTTAACAACACCTTCCGCAAATGTTGTTAGTATTACCTCTTCTTTTGTTAGTACACTGGAATTATCGAATCTAGACAAGGTATGTGCCATTGGTATCATTTTATCTTCAGCTTGCATTTCACGTAATACCCTCAGTAGGATAATATTTGCAGAACTTCCTGGATCAATCAAAACTCGTTTCACGTTAGTATCATATACAAGTAAAGATATTACTAGTGAGTCATTATGTGGAGATAATACACCATCCGCATCTGCGTCATTGAAGGTAATACTTTCTTCCTCCAAGACATGTCGTACTCGCTTCCCATAGGTAATAGTGACTTTAAAAACTTTATTAGATGTTGTGTATGTCACACCATTGATATCTTCTCCCCCGCTTATAACGTTGACGGTTCTCTTGGGAGATGGTGGTTTTGGAGGCACCTGCCTATTTTTCATGTAAGCCTCCTTGCCTTTCTCACTGAACAACTCAGTAAGATACCCTCGTTTCAACAAGTGATCGACTTCACTTTTTAAAAATTTGCAATCAGAGGTTTTATGGCCGTGTCATTATGAAACTCGCACCAATGATCAGGGTTACGCCAATTTGGATTTGACCTCATCTCTTTTGGCCATCGGACCTTATCTCCCATGCTTTTTAAAACAACTATGAGCTCGGAGGTGCTGACATTGAAATTATAACCACCAAATATTGCCTTTAAACTTCTGTCATCATCTCGTGACTCGTGATTGTTTCGCTCGTTCCTAAATCTTGACGAGGAACCTGACTCATTGTTTCTAGATTTATGATCGTACCTTTGATTATCTGACCTTGACCGTGAGTCTTTTCCCGCAGGTCCCATGTAAGGCTCATATCTATTTTTATCGGACCTCCTTTCGTTTTCTGCACGTCTCGAGCTTACCTTCTCCTCTTTTTGGAATCGTGGAACAATGTCCTCTTCAATCCGCAACTTTGTGCTGTACCTATTATAAATATCATTCCACGTTGTAGCAGGGAATTATCGAAGGCTCTCCTTGAGCCTTCTCGTGGACTTCGAGCTTCTTTCATTCAAATTATTTGTGAAAGCTATAGCTGCCCAATTGTCAGGTACTCGCGGCAAAGTCATTCTTTCATGTTAAAATCTATCCATGAAATCTCGATGTAGTTCTGCATCCCCTTGCTTGATTTTGAAGATATCCCCCATTCTTTATTCTACCTTTTGAGCTCCCGAGTGTGCTTTGATGAAAGAATCTGCAAGCTCAGCAAAAGAGTTTATAGAATTTTTGGGTAATATAGAATACCATGTTAAGGCACCCTTGGTGAGCGTTTCTCCAATTTTCTTGACTAGTACTGATTCGATCTCCTATTTGGTCAAACCATTGCCCTTCACGCCGGTTGTGAATGCAGTTACGTGATCTCGTGGGTCTGTTGTTCCATCATACTTTGGTATATCGGGTATTTTAAACTTCTTTGGAATCGGAAGGGGAGCAACACTTGGCTTCCAAGGTTGTTGTGAATATTTATCCATATCCACCCCTTTGATTACAGGCGGAACCCCGGGTATTTGCTCTATGCGGTCATTTTGCTCCTTGAGCTGTTTCTGCAGGGTTAGTATTAAATTTTGCAAATAAGAATTAACTGAATTACAAGGTTCTCCTTCCTGTGATTCGCTGGGAATTCCTCCATTTCCTGAATTAACAAGCCCAGAACGAGGGTTCTCCAATGTGTTATTATTGGGTGTAGGTGTGGGTGGTGCAGCAGGTAGCTGACTAACTAGAGCCTGAACAACTTTATTGACATACGCAACAATTGCTTTTTGTAAAGCCTCATCTACCCCTTCAAAATTCTCATATTGATCCTGTCCGACTGCATGAGACTCAGGAGTGCCTTCACGAGATTGTCGTGGTGAACCACGTGGAGGAGGGACTAGGTTAATGTTTTGTAGATCTCCCTGAACTTGTTGATTTTGATTTACCTGATTTCCTGGAGTGTTATCATTGTTGTTTGCCATAGTTGACGGAAATAGATTATCAGATTCCTGGTAACGGAACCAATTTGTTTAACCAAAAAATAAGTTTTTAGTCAAAGCTAGAAATTTAGAAGAACATGGGTTACTAATAATCATAAGAGAATATAAAGAAAGGCTTTTGAGAACAATATGATTAGAAAGCAAGTAAATCAGAGTGTATTCTAATAATATTTCGTGTCTTACAAGTGTTCAGCATTCTCCTTTTTATAGTAATTTTGGAAATACGTGCCTTACCTTTGTCATAATAAGGCTATTATGAGCAATTAATGACATTAAATGAAACGTTACACAATCATTACATTAAATAAATATTCTCTAACGTTTTTAGTATTTAATACGCATTAAATACTGTATTTGGTCTTTCACAGGCTATCAGATTCATTCCTTTGATCTTTGAGCTTTAAATGTCTTGAATAGGTACGGGCTCTGTATCACTTGAATAATTGCCCGTGCCTTTTCCACTTCCTTTGCTCGCATCCGTTGTTGCACATGTCTCTTGGCTAACTTTAATTCTTTGACTGTTTGACTGATCTACATGTCCTGACACGTCATTCTTTAATATGTAAACTCGATTTTTCCCAATACATGAACGACTTTGGCTCTCGAGCTAGATTGCCCTCAAACAACAGAATATACTAATAAAGTGTGAACTGAACAACAGAGCTTAAGAGAGCTTTAAGAGAGAAATGTAGTATATTTTTTTTTGGTAATTAAATTTTTTTATTAATCACCAAAATGATTACATATAAGATCCATAGTAGAGTACATCACAATTTACTATCTAATAATAATCACAAATGACTAAGATACATACTACTAGAACTAACTAACTTTCAGCTGCTATATCCATTCTTTGACTCTGGCTGGTGCACGAACATGACACACATAAGCAATCTCCCTCACCAGTTGACTTGCATTCTTTGATCTGCCTTCGAATATGTGTTGATTCCTTTCTATCCATATTGCATACACCCATTCTGTGTATTCCATCTTGAACACTTGAGCTCTTTTTGTTCTGCCTTTTGCTCTTTCAATGATCCAGTTCTCCAACTGCTCGCATTGTGTTGTTTTGAAAGACTGAACCTTTATCCATTTTAGTACCCCTTCCCATATATCCATAGAGTAAGGGCATTCCATGAATAAATGGTTCCTTGTTTCATTGTGCCTATTACACAGCTTACATATATTATCTACATTTATTCCCCAAACAACAATTCTGTCCACTGTTAGTAATTTCCCTTGCATCTGCAGCCATATTGTGAACTAGGCTTTTGGTCGAGCACCATTCCCAAACCTTAGTGTATTCCATGATATCCTCGCATTGTTGACAATTAATTGTAGGTAAATCTGCTTGATTAAGCTGTTTTTGTTGTTGTGTTGAACCAGTGTCTCAGTTATTCCTGCCTCAAAGATTCTCCTCACCATCCAGTCTAAATTCATCGGTATGGCCATTTGATCAAACTGTTGGTTCTTAATATAATAAGAGTGTACCCATCTGATCCACAGTCTATCCACCTTATGCTCAATGTCCCAGTTAGCTTTAATCTTAACTACTTTATTCCATAGTCTCATATTTATCAACCCCAATCCACCCATAGATTTTGGAGTGCATACTTTCTCCCATGCTAGCAGAGCTTTCCTTGTAATTGTATTAGTACCAGACCATAGATAGCTTCAACAGCAAGCCTTAATTGCATTTAATTCCTTTGAAGGAATAGCAAATATTTGTGAACAATATGCCTGAATAACAAACAATACTATTTGGATTAGTTGTGACTTTCCTGCATATGATAGCTTCCTAGCAGTCCAAGTAGTAATTCTGGATACCATCTTATTGATCAAAGGTTGCCACTGTATTAGGGATATCTTCTTTGTAGCTAAATGTATCCCTAAATATCTGAATGGTAGTTCACCTTTACTAAATTCTAGTAACTGCAATATTTGTTTCTGAACCTCTTTAGCAACTCCTCCAAAATAAATGGAGCTTTTATCTTTATTGGCTTGAAGACCTGAGGCATAAGAGAATTCCATGAAGCATCTTCTGATAGTATCTACAAATTCTACATCCCCTCTTGAAAATAACAAAAGATCATCTGCAAATGACAAATGAGTTATTTCTAGCTTAGAACACTTTGGATGATATTTGAATCCTTTACTTCTTTTCACTTTATTAAGCATCCTACTTAAATATTCCATGGCTATTGCAAATAGAAAAGGAGAAATTGGATCTCCTTGCCTAAGTCCTTTAGTTGCATTGAAATGAGCTGTTGGCTCACCATTGACCACGATAGAATAATTCATAGTTGTCACATATTCTAGTATCCATAAGATAAACTGTCTAGGAAATCCCATCTCCTCTAACATCTGCTCCAGAAATACCCATTCAAATGAGTCATATGCCTTTTGAAGATCTATTTTAATCATGCATCTAGGAGACACATTCTTCCTTGTGTATGATTTCACCAATTCTTGTGCCAAGAAGATATTGTCTGAGATCTTCCTTCCAGGAATGAATCCAGTTTGAGCTTCATTTATCACTGTTGCAATTTCTTTCTGAATTCTTGCTGCTATGACTGCGGAGATGATTTTATATAACACTAAACAACATGCAATAGGTTTGTACTCCTTCACACTTTTAGGATGCTCATTCTTAGGTATTAGAGTCACAGATGTACAATTGATAGCTCTATTCATCCTGCTAAGCTCAAAGAACCTTTTAACTGCTTCTATGATTTCTGGACCTGCTACACTCTATGCTCTTTTATAGAAGTAAGCATTGTCTCCATCCAACCCTGGAGATTTATCATTCCCAATTGATCTTAGCCCTTCCACTATCTCCTGTTATGTAACTAAGGAGCAGAGAAACTTTTGTTGATCATGATTAAGTTTAGGTCCCTTACTCATGATTATCTTGTTAATAACGCTTAGAGATTGTTTTGAACTACCCATTAACCCTTTGTAAAATAAAACAATTTCCTGCTTTAGGTCATTAGGATAAGTCAACATCTTACCATCTTCCAATGCTTTAAGCTCTTTGATCTGTTTCCTTTGAGTTCTATCTTTTATAACATCAGCAAAATATTTTGAATTTGAGTCTCCAATCTGAATCCACTGAGCTCTAGATTTTTGATTCAATATACTCTCCTCTATCAGACTCTATTTTTCTAGATTCATCAGGGCTTGTCTCTCTTCAGTTAGTAAACTATCATCATAGCTAACTTGCATTGCTGTCTGGATTCTCTAAAGATCTTCTCTAGATTTGTCAATCTTCTCCACAGTTCCTCTGAATTCCTTCTGGTTTAATTGTCTAAATGCCTGTCTAATTGCCTTCATTTTTTTCCAGATATTCTGCATGGGATCTTTATCCAGTTGTTTCTTCCAATGAATCTCCACTACCTGCAGGAATTGTTCATGTTCACACCATATGTTGAAGAATCTGAAAGGTGCTCTTATGTTTTGGTTCACTTTAAGCAGGTTTAACATCATAGGGGCATGATCTGAGATATTAAGTAGATCATATTCAAGAACAACATGTCCCCAATTCATCATCTAGTCATGATTTCCAAATGTTCTATCAGTCTTGCTATTGACTCTTTCTCCTCCTTTTTGCTTGTTTGTCCACGTATAATAATCACCTTTCCAATGTAATTCATTTAATAGAGTTGAGTTAATGCATTGTGAGAAATCCTTAACTTCATTGAATGTTACAGGATGAGAGCTCTGTCTATCAGCAGTTACTAATATTGCATTGGAATCTCGACATACTAGCCATGGGCAGTTAGTGTTCTGTGCTATTTTTTCCAGACTACTCCATAAACTCTCATCTCTTCCACAGTATTGAAGCCATAAACCACAGTCATCACACATTGGAAATCATTTCTAGTGACTTCACAGTGTATTAATTGGGCTTCCACCCTTAGCACATTTACACTATAGGAGTTTTGATCCCACTTAAACTAGATTCTTCCATTGACAACAGCTGAATAATTATGAACAATGCCCCAGTTAGCACCAATTTTTGTAGCTATCTTCTTGTATCTGTGTTGCTTTACTCTTGTTTCCACCAAACCCAGTATTTTTATATTTTTTGCTTTTATGTATTTCTTTAACTCTTTTTATTTGTACACTTTATTCACCCCTCTAATATTCCAGAATAGCCAAGTCATTGAGCAATGATAGGTCCTCCTAAGTCAGGAGGTTCAACTTGCCTTATTCTCTGTACCTCTCTTTGTTTTATCCCTGTAGATCCTATCCTAGCTTTGGATATCATCACTGCACTCAATTGTGGGAAGTTGATTAGATTCAAATCTGGATTAGGCATCTGCTCCTTTCCCTTGGTGATACTTCTATCCTTCTCAGCTGGTGTTGTACTTTCTTGTTGTTGCAGTTTACTCATTCTACCATCCACTCTCTTTTGATTGACTTCTGCAGGCACCTATTGTTGATCATCATTCTGTTTATTCATAGTTTCTTTAGGCTTCCATTCTTGCACAATTTTCTTCTATTCTCCTCCTCTTCTATTTTGTACTTGTCTATCCATCACTTGCTGCTCAGGTTTAGTAGTACAGATGTGTCCAATAACATGACATTTTGGACAGAATTGGGGCTTCCATTCAAACTCCACTTCTTGTTGAAATTTCGTTCCATTTGGTTCCATTAATACAATTGTTTCAGGCAGTGGCTTAGATACATTAACTTCAATCAACATTCTAGCATAGGAAATCCTCATTTGTTTAGTTGTACATTCATCAGCAAATAGAGGTTTGCCTATTGCACTCGCAATCCTGCCTAATAATCCACATCCCCAATAGCTCATAGGTAGTTTAGGGAACTTCACCCATAGTGGAATCTCTGTCATAAACTCTTGGTTAAAATCAAAATATTTTCAGAATAATTGGTCTATTCCTCATAGTATAAGGTCCAACAAACAACACTTCATTCATATCATTTTCATTATTGAATCGAGCCACATAATATCCCTCCTCATGTAAGTATAAATCTGACATAGGAATAGAGCTCCACATTTGAGAAATATACCTGTGCATGATTGTATATCCTGGTGTCTCTCCCAAAATATAAACAATAAGTGAATTTTTCCATTTTTTACCTTCCTTTTCAACTTCAGTTTTCTCCAGTTGTACTATCGTCTCCCCATCAACAATTTGGGGAGGAAAGTAACTTAGGGCCATGCCATTTTTTGCCACTCTATTTCCTGCAAATAGTGAGTTCCACTTTGGTTTAGCCATTTCCTTAGCTTCCTTTTGATTCTCGTTACTCTTCACTGTTGTATCTACTTCTTCTTGAGTTGGAATCACCTTCTTCTGAGCTAGATCTGCACTTAATTTTCTCTGTTTTTCTTCCTCCACCTTAGAATGTCCAGTTATAGGAGTTTTTTCTACATCCTCCATTATTGTAGCTTTCACAGCTGAGCTTGATGACGGATCTAAGACTGGGTACTGGTTCTATTGGTATTTTTGTCATTGGTTGCTTTGATATTGATGCTTGTTCTCTAGACTGAACATGCACCGAACTTCCAAACGCTATCTGTATCTCTTTTCTAGGTCGTCCCCTTCCCCGACCTCGCCCCCTTCCCATGGACCTCCAGGGCATACGTTAGACTAACCTACGCTTAGAGAGAAGCTAGAGCGAAGAGAGAGAAAATGTTGAAATGAAATGTAGTATATTGCTTGAGTATCCGTAAATGTGGTGCTTACAAAATGATTAGGAATCTCTTTATATAGTAGAGGAATCCTATTTGTGGTATAATTATAATTACAGAAGGAAATCCCATGACTGGTTAAATATCCGATCTTGACTTGATACGTGCCGAGATATCCTCCACGATCCTTGCCCGATCATGGATATCTCGGCTTTCTGTCATTCAACCTAGCAGGCTTCCCTCAATCTCGCTTAATATCTTTCTCGCTTCGGTCTTGATCATGGCTGGTCTCGATATTGATCGGCCATCGATCTACGAGCTAACTAATCCATCTCCGTACCATGGTCCAATATAACCAAGGTCGAGCCCTAATCTACCTCCCCGATTTCAGTTAGTCATACTAAATTAGGCAGGCTTAATTTTGATCGTATACAGATAGTCCCCTCATTTTTTGGAGTGCAATGACAAGAAACGAATTGAGTCTTTGAACTTTTCCCTCGGTTTATCATGACGTAAGCAACCTAAGATAAGTAGCAAAGGTGATAAAATCATTTCGTCGGTACAATTCTCTAGGCATTTAATGTTTGTTCGTCGATGGTCAGCCATCACTGCACTAAACTGTCGCCTTCAACCTATAAATGCATCTTTCTTCATCTTTCAAACTTTACCTTCAGCTCTTTCTCATTCTAACTTCCCCAGTTCTTTACCTTCCTCAGATCTTTGTGTTTCCAATTCCTGGGATTTCTTTACTCGTTTTATTACAAAATACTAAGTATTTCTCTTCATCTTCCGCTTTTCTTCATCCGTTACATGGAAAAAACTTCAAAAACCGTTCCTCAAAAGGAAAATGCTTACTCAAGGCCCGCAGGTGAGGAAGCCGCGGTGGATCCACGCTTTGAAGAATTCTTTCCTCTGTTGTGCGTCATCGAGTCTGATTTTAAGGCTGAAAAGACTTCCTCGGTGCTAGAACGACGTGAGCCGATATCGAGGTATATGTTTGATCTCTGATAAACTCCTTTCCCAAGTTAAAATAGATTATAATTGGGGCAATAAGCATGTAGGTGCCCACTCTTGAAGAATCGATTACCACCCATGTGGAGGGGTTATTGAGTGTTTACACCTACCACTTCACGTTGGGTCATCTAGATCCAATTATCGTGGACTTATGCAAGAAGTACGAGGTCACCCTCGGTCAAATTCATCCTTCTTTCTGGAGAATAGTGATACTGCTTCAATTCTTTGTGAGGAAGGTCGAGGGGCTTCCCTTCACCCTCGACTATCTTATTCCCTTGTATAGCCCCCGACTTTATCGGGCCAATAAGTCACCTTTCTCGAGCATAGATGAGGATAAAAATCGGGGTTGGATGGGCCGATTCGTTCGAGGGAAGACCTCAGACTTTATCCCGCCCGAGAGAATGCCCTTTTTCGAGAAGTGGAATATGAAACGTAAGTATAATTCCGTTCCTAATTTCTGTTTATTGCCTTTGTTTCCTTATCAATGCTTGGATTCCGGGAATAGTTCCCCATCCTGAGGATTGGGTCCGGAGCCTGGTACCGCAGTTGACATATGCCAAGCGTGCTTGGCATGACTTATCAAAGGGCCTATAGGAGGCTAGTAGCCATGGTAAGTTCCTCTCCTCAACATAATGATTTGACCACTGCTCGGGCATTTTTCTGAGCTTATTTGTTTATGTTCTTTTGTAGGTCTTAGGAAGGAGGTGATGATGAGGTCCTCGTCTGGTGAAGAAGAAAACTCACTTCGTGTCCCTAAGCCGGCAAAGGAGAGCAAGAGGAAAAGTACCTCGACCTCCGAGGGGCCAGAGCCTAAGAATAAAGCAGCTCGAAAGCCGAAGAAGGATGTGATTTCCCTGTCTATGGAGTCAGTTCAACTCCTAAGAGAGGAAGAAGAAGAAGAACAAGAAATGGAGGATGATTCTAGTTTGGTAGCTTGAGCACGTGCTAATACCGAGGGTCAAAAGGCCACCAGATCGATCGAACCCAGAAATACTCTACCTTGATTTGACGGGGTCCAAGAGGGAGATCCAGTTGGAGTCCCTGAACTGACTGGAGCCAAAGGTGACTCACCTCATGGTGAGGTGGTGGTGGAAATGGCTATGGAGACCAGTCTACAGGTTCCTCGAGATGGAGAGAACTCCCTAAGAGACCCATTTGGGGAGATAGAAATCGGATACTCCCTGTAGCTTCCTTTATTCTATGAGAGAATTATTTGGGAGGCTCGAGATATAAAGACTCTTCACATAGAAGGAGCCTACGGAAGAGAGGACCCTTTCGGTGGTTATTTCGCTGGGGTCGACGATGTCGCTGGTCTGAGTGACTTGGAGGTACCGAGGAAGAGCTTGGGCGAATATTCCTTAAGTTTCAGATTGACCAGCCAATTTTTGGCCCCTAAAGTCAATCCCGAGTGCAAATGAACAATCATCACCTCGATTCCGGGGGATGCACGAGTTTCTGCCGCCCCCGTAAGGGTAGCTAGCTAACTTCGTAGTCTGGTCATGGAGGAAGACCAAGCTCTTATGGACGAGGTGGGAGCACCATGTCTTTTCAATGAGACCCAACAGGCTTTGAATCGGGTAAGCCCTAATTCTCTTTATCAATACTAGTTTTCGTACTTGTGTTTTTATCTTCTTGCCTAATTCTTTATCTTCTATTTGTATATGCCTCGGTGCTTCATCATGAAGCTTTCTTTAGGTCTCGAGGATAACTAAGCTGATTTGAGGCCGAAATTCAAGGGCTTACTGAGGAGAAAAATGCCCTCAAGCTTCTCGATGAGCAAAAAGAAGAGGAAGCAAAGGGCCTCTGAGATGAAGTTGCTGTGGCCCAAAAAGAACACAACGACCTGGTCAAGCAGTTAAAGAGAATCATAGAAGTGTATGACATCGGTTCGGGGGGTGGGGTGAAATCTAACACTTCGATCCCACAGGTCCAGCAAAACTCAAAATAATCAGGTAACTTCGTGAAGAAGTGGATGCAGAGACTATATCATGGAAAACCAAAACATGGACCGTCTTGCCTCAGAGAAGGAGGCTACTCGAGTTCAGTTTTCCTCAGCTGAAAACCAACTCCAAGGCATGAAAGAGAAGAACTTGGCACAAGCCAAGAAAATTGAGGAGCTCCAAGCTCGGTTGGTCACGAAACTTGCAGCGGCCAAATATAAGGCTGAGACCACCAAGGCCGATGCTGAGGCAATCGTGGCCGTCTACCGGTCTGATGCCGAAGCCGCTCAAGCTCGAGCAGAGGAAGTTGTCGATACTGATCAAGTTCGACCATATTGGGTTACCGAGCATGCCAAGTGCCAGATAAGGTCCGACTAACATAATAGACATGGAATTGTGTACCTTGTTCTTCAGGAATCAAGACTCCACTTACTGTTATTTCTGAAACTGCCAAGTACACGTAAAGTTTTTCTTCCATTTCGGGGTATGAAGCAATGTCAGGCTCGATCGGTATTGCTTTAGTTCCTCCAAGGCTTGGTGGTATTCTGGGGTCTATGCAAAACTATTCTTCTTCCTAAGCAGTGAGAAGAATCGGTGACTCCTATCTGAGGATCTCGAAATGAATCGTCCTAGGGTGGCTATGCGCCCCGTTAGCCTCTACATGACCTATACATTATCCATGACCTTGATATCCTCGATACCTTTGATTTTATCGGGGTTGATCTCGATCCCCCGATTGGACACCATAAAGCCGAGAAACTTGCCCGAGCTAACCCCGAGCGCGTACTTTTGTGGGTTGAGCTTCATATTGTACTTCCTTAGTATGTCGAAATTCTCCTGCAAATGGTCCTCTGCTCGCAGGGACTTAACTAGTATGTCATCAATATAAACTTCCATAGATTTTCCTATTTTTTGTTCGAAAATTTGATTTACTAGGCGTTGATAGGTTGCACCAGCATTTTTTAGTCCGAATGGCATTACATTATAATAGTAGGTGCCATATTTAGTGATAAACGAAGTCTTTTCCTGGTCCTCCGGGTTTATCTATATCTGGTCGTACCCGCATTTGGCATCGAGAAAACTGAGAGCCTTGTGGACGGCCGTAGGCATCGAGAAAACTGAGAGTCTTGTGGCCGACTGTGGCATCGATCATACGATCGATGTTAGGCAAAGGGAAATAATCTTTGGGGCATGCTTTATTAAGGTCTTTATAATCTATGCACATTCTAAGTTTATTTCCCTTCTTAGGGACTACCACTATGTTTGCTAACCATTCGAGATACTTTACTTCTCGAATGGATCCTATTTCGAGAAGTTTGGTTACCTCATCTTTGATGAAAGCGTGTTTTACCTTGGACTGAGGCCTCCTTTTTTGTTTCACCGGGTGAAACTTCGGGTCTAAGCTTAGTTTATAAGTAGTGATCTTCGGTAGGATCCCTGTCATATTGAGATGGGACCAGGCAAAATAATACATATTAGCTTTAATAAATTGAATAAGTTTTTTCCTGAGCTCGGGAGTTAATCCCGTGCCCAGGTATACCTTTAGATCGGGCAGATGCTCAATCAGTATAATTTGTTCCAACTCTTCGACTATTTATTTTGTGGCATCAGAATTATCGAGGATTATGAAGGATCGAGGTATCATACAATCATCATCCTCGTAAGTTCTCTGCTCCTCTAATTGGGTCGAGGCTGGTACTTGTGGTTGCTATTAGGCCTTTAGTTTTCCCTTCGACTTTGATCCCGTTGTTGATGAAAGTGCCGATACCAGTATCACTTCATTGATCGCAAATATTTCTTCGGTGGCGCGTTGTTCACCATACACCATTTTGATTCCTTTCGATGTTGGGAACTTCAGAACCTGATGAAGTGTCGAGGGTACTGCTCACATGTTATTGATTTAAGGCCTTCCAAGTAGTGCATTGTACCTCATGTCACCCTCGATCACATGGAACTTTATTTCTTGGATGGTCCCGGCCACCTTTATTGGCAAAATAATTTCCCCTTTGGTGGTTTCATGTGCCATATTGAAGCCTTTAAGAACTAGGGCTTCAAGCACAATTTGATCTTGTAGGCCGAGCTGCTCTATGATCCTTGATTGAATAATGTTGGCCGAGCTACCTGGATCAATCATCACACGTTTAACTTGAATTTTATTCATAGGACAGATATTACCAGTGCGTTGTTATGAGGTTGTTCGGTCCCTTCTGCATCCTCGTCGTTGAGAGTAAAGGTCTTTCCCGATAAGTAGTCTCGAGTCCATTTTTCTCTTGTGATTGTCACCTTGGTGCCTTTGAATACCGGTACTTGAGGAATATCGACCCCTCCAACGATCATGTGAATCATGGGATGTGGCACTTCTTGCTCATTTTGTTTGTTTGAATCTCTGTTTTAAAGTGGTTCTTGGCCCGATCACTTAAGAATTACCGAAGGTGCCCCTCGTTGAACAATCGGGCTACTTCCTCCTTTAGTTGTCTGCAATCTTCTGTTTTATGGCCATGGGTTCCATGATACTTGAATATTTGGTTTGGGTTTCTCTGGGCCGGATCGGTCCGCAGAGTCGAGGCCACCTGGTATCTCTGATATGCCCAATGGCCGATACTATGGCGGAAGTATCTATGCTGAAGTTATATTTTGACAATCGAGGTGCTTCTTTGGACTCGACATACCTATCGAAACCACTCTTGATCATGAGCCCTCGGGAGCTCTATCCTCGATCATTCTGAACGGGGTTGTGTCCAGGCCCGTTATTTCTTCGATCTCTACCGTATGGCTGATATCGGTCTCTGTTCGACTGTGGTTCCTAGTCGAAGTCCCTTTTAACTCTGTCCACAGGCATGGTATGATAAACTGAACTGGTTAGAGCCCCCAGTTGATCGTCCTCGACCCTGATCTTCGACCTATACCGATTATGTACATCGGCCCAAGTGACAGCTAGATATTCAATCAAATTCTGTTTTTACTGCTGTTAAGCTACGCGTTGAGACCTTGAGTAAAAGATTGAACAACGCAATCGTCGGTTACCGGTGGCAAATACATTTGTTCCATTTGGAATCGAGATACCAATTCCCTGAGCCTCTCATTGTCTTTTTGTCTTACCTTGAAGATGTCTGACTTTCTGGTAGCGACCTTAATGGCTCCGGCGTGTGCCTTTACAAAGGAATCTGCAAGCATAGAAAACGAATCAATAGAATTGGGCAGTAAATTATGATACCATGTCATATCACCCCTCGATAAAGTCTCCCCGAATTTTTTTAACAATACTGATTCAATCTCGTCATCTTCCAAGTCATTTCCCTTGATGGCGCATGTATATGAGGTGACGTGCTCGTTTGGATCTGTTGTCCCGTTATACTTTGGGATCTCGGGAATATGGAACTTCTTAGGAATTGGATTTGGAGCCTCACTCGGGGGAAAAGATTTATGCACAAACTTCTTAGAATCTAGTATTTTCAATATTGGTGGTTCCCCCAAAATTTGGCCGACCCTAGAATTATAAGTTTCCACTTTCTTATCATTTTCCTCGATCTTCTTTTCTCCAGTTTCGATTCGCTTTTTTCAGTTCCTCGAACATCTTTACGATAGCAGGGTTAGTCTCCAGTTCTCCTCCATTCGATCTCTTTGGCACTGATTCAGCTCTATGAACAACTTCTTGTGATGGCTCGAGCTCGATCCTGCTTAGTGCTTGATTCTGATTTTAAAGTTGTGCTATTGCAGTTTGTTGAGTCTTTAACATTTCGAATATCATTCAAAGGCTAATACCACCTTCTTCACCGCAATGTGCGTTCTGATCGACTGTTCGGACATCTCTACAGAAGCTATTTTCAGGATCAACACCCAAATTCCCATTAATGGCAATATGGGAGCTGATGTCGATTGGGTCCACGACCGGCGCTCCATCGAGGTTGACTGGAGGTACTCTGTTTCCTGGGGCAGCTATGTTATCGTTCTCTCATGGCCATTATCTGTGTGTGTGGGTGCTACTTGGGAGTTTGACATGTTGATCCTAGAATCAAAAACACTTCAAAGAACAAGCGTAAAATAGTGTGTGTTATGAAAATTGTACCAGACAATCACTATTATCCTTAGCCCCACAGTGGGCGCCAAAATGTTTACCCTTAAATTTGGATAACAATTAAACTTATAAGTGGTTTTAAGGATATGTGATTTCAATTGGCACAAATTGATAAATATAAAAATTAATGTTAGAAATTAACAGTAAAATAAAGCAAACCAATGTGATGAACAACTGTGGCCCTCGGGCTAGATCGCCCTCGAACAACAGAATATGCTAAAAAAGTGTGAACTGAACAACAGAGCTTTACGAGAAAAATATAGTATATTGCTTGAGTATCCGTGAGTGTGGTGCTTATAAAATGATTAGAACCTTCTTTATATAGTAAATGAATCCTATTTATGGTATAATTCTAATTACATAAGGAAATCCCATGTTTGGCTAAATGTCCGGTCTTGACTTGATACGTACCGAGATTTTCGCCACGATCATTGCCTGATCACAGATATCTCGGCTTTCTGTTATTCGACCTAGCAGATTTTCTTCAATCTCGCTGGATCTCTTTCTCGCTTCGGTCTCGATCACGGTTGTTCTCGATCTTGACCGGCCATTGATCCACGAGCTTACCAATCCATCTCCATAACATGGTCCGATATAACCGAGGCCGAGCCCTAATCTGTAACCCCGATTTCGGTTAGTCATACAAAATTAGGCAAGCTCGATTTTGACTATGTACAATACTATTCGGGCCAATTTGCGCGTACCTTAAGTAATTTCGCCGGGTACTTGTTACCTTCCACCTACTCAGGTATCGGGTAATCTATCTACCAAGGTTGGAACGTATAGGAAAAACTCATCAAATGTTTTCGCAAAGATCTGAGCATGAGACCTCATGGTTCTCAATCTACCTCGTAAATCGCTATACTTTGTTCTCTACCTTTTCTTTTAATATTAACATATGCCTTCTTCTGTTTTTTCACTAAGATCTTGAAAGAATTTTCTGGTGCGTAATTCTGTAGTCTGCTGTAAGGGCTCAATTTTCTTCTTCAACTGATCTCTTAGTTCTCTTGGTCAAATATATTTTAAGGGTACTTTCCTGCTGAGTTTAATATTTAACGTTGTTAACATTTAAGCCATCGTATTTTCAAAGTTATGAGTTCATATTCACTATTTCTTACAATTTAGTAAATTTTTATACATAAATTCATGTCCCGTCTCAAAAGTTATGATATACGCCCCTGCTTTCCTGAGCTGTAATATATTCTCGAGCTACTCAGCTCCTAATATCCTTTTTTGTATTTTGTGATAATTTTCTAAGGAATTTTGGAACTCGTCTAAGAATCGTTAATTCTGACCAAGACAAGAGATTGAAGAAAATAAAAAGGGAAAAAAGGAAAACTGAAGTCGTAAATAAACAATACCATTTCTTCTTTTAGTATTGATACATTTCAGTTAATTTACGAGCTCTATTTTTTAAAATATGGATGAATCGTACTATTGTTAAGATGTCTTATTTCTTATGTAAAATAATAATAACAAGCTTTACCATTTGATTTTGTGATCTTACATCATGCGTTTAATTGCCAACCAGAAAAAGAAAAAGTTTTCCCTTTTTAAATGTAAATACCTTATCCTGTTTTGCATTTCTAATTGTGTAGATTTTTTTTAATTGAGTAGATAAGATAGAGTAGTAAATTAAGGCATGTTTCAAGATTTTTTTATTAATAATATATATGTGGTTGTGCGCATGTGTGCTATCTGGATTTATGTTGTATGTATTGAGTGCATAAAGATTTTTTACATTGTTAGTGTATCTTTAACTTGTGATAAATGATTAGTTATTATTTTTACTAATACTGGTAAATATTTTTATTACAAAACATTAACACGCAACTACTTTATAAGTGACTTGACCGTCTTAATATATTTAGAGTGTCGGTGCGTAAAACTTAAACTCCTATCCTATATATTAGAAATCTAAGGAATGACCTCAACAACATTTTTATTTTCTATTTATGATCTTTTGGGGAATCTTAAAGAGACGATGTTTTTTTTAAGGAGGATTAGGTCATGCATGGTCCATAAAGAGTGACCTAAATAAATTAGGTCTTGATTGAAATGCAATTTGTCACATTTGCAAAAGAGGTTCAATTGTTTAATACTACCATTGTTCCCTTTTTCTTGTGCTTTGTACGTAATTAATTCAGGTTTTAATGTCGCAATTATGTTTATAATAATTAGCTCGGAAAACGATATGCTACCATAGAGGATATATTAAAATATATACAATATGACATTATTAAAATGGACTTTTTGTAATATCATCAATTCATTAGCTAATCATTGGAAAAGTAAAAAAAAAAAATCTTATTTTTTGGTTATGTTGAAGGGCTTCCACACATCTACACCAAGACCTAACATGCTTACCCTTACAAATTTCCACAGGGCAATTTATTTAATTTGATATCTATGTTTATAGATATTGTGTATCCCTTTTGTTATCTTAAAATATATATTAAATACAAGAGGATGATATTGAGACGTTATCTTATTAGCCATTTAAAAGGGGAAAAAACAATTGTCAAGGGAAAAAAAGTGAAAGAATTAAAGGTTTAGGTGAGATCATCTTAGTATTTTCTTTGGGGTGGGGACTAATATATTGGAAAGGAACAAAAAAGATTGAATAAAATCTAACCCTACCGTTATATTCATCACTCAATTCTTGTTATTAAGTCATTTGATTGTTAAAAGAAAAGAAATTAGAACTAAATTATTTCGAAGATCTACAGAGATAGTTGTTACGTTGTTGTTATACGTAAAAAATTATTATAAAGAGGTAAAATATAATATAAAAAATTAATTTTAAAAAGAACTTGGCCTTTATATTGAAATACCATTTTATATATATATAGATTACGATTATAGAGAGGTTCTAACCGTATCCTAATTTTGAAAAATATTTTATCCTAAGGGAAATAAAGTTTATTTATGTTTTGATTAACAGTCTACATTTCTGACTTCTGCCTACCAATTTGAAAAAAAAAATGACTAGAATAACATGTTGGGTCAATTATGAAACAACACGAACATGTTAGGAAAAGACAGTTGAAGGGTATCAATGAATTAATAAAGGAGAAATGCAGCCCTCAGGAATAACGTGTATATTTTAATTTATTTTTTGAGTCATTGTAATGTGCATTAATATTTTTTTTGCATTTTTTCTTTGCATGATTAAATTTATGCTTTCTGATGTTGTTGAAGTGCTGCAATGACAGCTGGAAATTAGCTAGTAATTAGCGGATTTAGCTTATAGGTGGTTAGTTGTTAATAGTAGGGGTGTACATAGGTCGGGTTGGTTCGGATTTTATAATTACCAAACCAAACCAATTGTATCGGGTTATTAAATCTAAAGACCAAACCAAACCAATAAAACTCGGGTTTTTCGCTCTCGGTTTTTCTCGAGTTTTCGGGTTATTCGGGTTTTTCGGATTTTTTTTCCCGATAAAATCTTCGTAGAACAAAACATATAAATTGTGCTCAAAATATTTTATCTTTAATCCTAGTAAGACATAACTACATAAAGTATTTTCCAAGAAAATAAGTACAAAATATGAGATATGTCATGGCATTATCCTAAAATATTCAACAATAAAGTCAATAAAATTATGTAATATGAATATTCCTAATTAAAAAGTCATAATAAAAATAAACATAATCTAAAAGTGCTAAATCATGCTAAAATAAGTAGACTAATAAGGGATTATTAATTACATGACTAAACGCTAAAGAAAAAATAAAAATAGGTTATGCATTTTTATCTAAATTATTGCAAAAAAATAAAATAAATATTCAATACATTCCCGTTCGTAGTATTGAATTGAATGTCTTTTGTTAGCATTAGTATTGATTTGATTTTGGTTTGGGCTTTTGTTAGCATTATTTAATTTACTAATGTTAATGGCTATAAAACTTATTGAAACATTTACAAGTTCTAAGTCCAATCTTGAAATAATACCTTAAAAGGTAATTATGAATCTTTTTAAGAAATATTTATAAATTACATCATAATAAGTATATTTATATATTAAATATATCTAAAATTTCTATATATATAATGTCGGGTTGGTTTGGTTTCGGTTTGACTTTCTTTAGTTAAAACCAAACCAAACCAATTATGGTCGGGTTTTTTCTTCCAATACCAAACCAAATCAAACCAAACCATGGTCGGACTTTTTTTCTCGGTTTGACTCGGATTATCGGGTTGGTGTAGTTTGTCGGTTTTCTTTGTACACCCCTAGTTAATAGTTAGTGATAACAGAAATTAGGAAGGTTGTTAGTGGTAATTAAGAAGAGTTAGTTAGTTGTATACATGTATATATACACGTGTGTATATCAGATTTAATACTTTACTTCTAATTAGACAAATTCTCTCTCAATACACAGAAATTGCAACTATTCCAGAAGCTTGCATTCACAGTCTTCATTTTCTTTCTTCTTAGTTGTGGTTAACCACCAGTCAACAATGGTGGATTTAACATGGTATCAGAGCTGAGAGAATCGATCGGAGCTGTGAAGATTTAGCTTTAAGAGTTGTTTTGTGAAATTGTTGAGAAAATTTCTTCGATTGTTCTTCGACTTCTTCGAATTTCTAATTTCTGAGCAGATCGATAATGGCTGAGATAAACATTGACAATCCACGATATCTGTTGTATCTACAACCTTCAGATGCACCGGGAAATGTGATAATTTCTGTTCGATTGACTGGGAGTGAGAATTACTCGGTCTGGAGCAGAGCAATGAAGATTGCGTTGAGAGCTAAGAAAAAACTAAGGTTCATAGATGGTACATGCACCAAGGGTCAATTCACTGCTGATTTGGGCGAGGATTGGGAACGCGTTAATGCTACAGTATTGACTTGGATCATGAACACTGTCTCGCCGGAGCTGGTGAACGGGATAGTATATGCCAGCAATGCTCATGAAGTTTGGGCCGATTTGCAGGATCGCTTTGATAAGATCAATGGATCAAGGATATATAACCTTCAACGAGAAATTGCTACAATCTCTCAAGGTAATTCTAGTATCTCTGCTTATCATTCTAGACTTAAGCTGTTGTGGGATGAGTATAGTGCACTTATCCCCACTCTGCCTGTAATTCCTGAAACAAGAGAGTTCATAACACATCTAGAACAACAATTTTTTTTTTCAATTTTTGATGGGATTAAACGATAGCTTTAGTGCCATTAGAAGTCAAATGTTGCTCATGTCACCATCACCAAGTGTGAGTCGTGCCTATGCTATGTTGATTAATGAAGACCAATACACCTATGAATGAGGTGAATGATTCCACGCTTTTAATAAGTTCAAGAGATAATTCACAGAAGTTCAAAAGATATGGAAATCTATAATGTGAGTATTGCAGAATGAAGGGTCACACTAAAGATACTTGTTCCAAATTGGTGGGCTATCCACCTGGTTTCAAGGGAAAAAAGAAGCAGGAATATAGGCAAGCCAATGCATCCATAGGTGATGGATTTCATGTCAAGGATGATGGTCTCCCAGCCACCACAACTACAGATCCCAATGTGACAAGACAAGGAATGCACAATTACTTCACTGATGAGAAATACAACCAGATAATAAAGCTCTTGAATCAGGACAGGGGAGAAGAATTTGCAGCCAACATGGCAGGTAACACTGATTCTCAACTGGATCAAACATGTGATACTCCTTGGATCATTGATACTGGAGCAACAAACCACATGACTTCAAACATTAACCTGCTGATTGATATAACTAAATTGCCTAACACCAAAATAGGTAATGTTCATATACCAAATGGTAAAATAGTACCAGTTATGTATCAAGAAAAGTGTAAGATCACATATGGTGAATTAATTTAGAATATTTTGTATGTACCTGACTTCAAGTACAACTTACTGTCAGTCTCAAAATTGACTAAAGAGTTGTTTTGCTCAGCACTTTTCTTTCAATCATTCTGTGTATTCCAGGACCTGTGCATTGGGAAGGTGAGGGGGATTGGTAAGGAGAAGGGTGGCCTTTACTTGCTGTTACCAGATGGATCAAGTGCAAATAAGCTCAAGCAACAAATTAGAGGTTGTTTAGCAGAAGATGTTACATCAGCCAATGATGTATGGCACAGAAGACTAGGACATGTACCGACAAGAATAATGAAACAACTGGCATTTCTGAAGCACAAGATGCCTACAGATTGCAACTTCAATACATGCACTATATGTCCATTAGCAAGACAAACTAGGAAACCTTTTCCCCTTAGTACAACTAGAGCAAAAGTAATTTTTCAGCTAGTACATGTAGACATCTGGGGACCTTACAAAGTACCTACATCTAATGGAAATAGATATTTCTTGACATTGGTAGATGACCATTCTAGGATGATTTGGGTGTTCTTAATGAAATTGAAAAGTGATACTCTTGTGCTTCTGAAGTCTTTTATCAAAATGGTGAATGTGCAGTTTAACCACAATGTTAAATGTCTTAGAACTGATAATGTAGCTGAGTTTTTTAGTTCTGAATGCACAACTTTTCTATCAGACAATGGGATATTACATCAAAGTAGTTGTACACACACTCCACAACAAAATGGAGTGGTGGAAAGGACACACATGCATATCTTAGAGGTGGCAAGGACACTAAGATTCCAAGGTGGCATACCACTTCATTTCTGGGGAGACTGTGTCCTAGCAGCTGTGTATCTGATAAATAGATTGCCATCTTCTGTACTAAGTGGCAAATCACCATATGAGGTTTTTCACAAATCACCACCTTCACTACTGCACTTAAGGGTCATTGGGTGTCTTTGTTTTGCTACAGTTATCAGGGAGCATGATAAACTTCTGCCTAGAGCAGTAGCAGCAGTCCATATGGGGTATTCCACATCTCAAAAGGGATACAGATTATACAGTCTTAAGGACAAGAAGTTCTTCATCAGTAGAGATGTCACATTTAGAGATGATATGTTCCCATTCTTGATGATGAAAGGAGGAAAAGTACCTCCATTATTTCATGAAGCAAATAGATACTGTGTAACAGAACAACATACAGCCCCAGAACAACATACCTTTGCTCAGGATATGCAGACTCCTAGTCAGGACCTAGATCAACTACATGTTGAACATGATGCTACAATACCTCAGTTGGCTGACTTACCTAACAATGATGCTGAGGGGGTCCAGGCCACTGAGATAGCTCATGAGAAAACATCATATATGCACCCCAAAAGAACCAGCAAAGGGTCCAAACCACCAATAAGGGACAAAGATTATATATGTCCAACTATGAAAACTTCCTCTTCTACCTGTCAATATCCTATGTCCAACTACCAGGGTTATGACTCACTAAGTAATGCTTATCAAAGCTACCTTACTACAGTGACAACAGATGTTGAACCTACATCATAACATCAGGCAATGAAGGATCAGAGGTGGAAAGATGTTATGCAAGCTGAAATTGATGCACTAATCAGCAACAACACATGGGAGGTGGTTCCTATTCCTAAATGTGAGGTTCTTATTAGTTGCAAGTGGGTATACAAAATCAAGCATCGATCATATGGAAGAATAGAAAGGTACAAAGCTAGATTAGTGGCAAAAGGTTACAATCAACAAGAGGGGTTAGACTATCAAGAAACATTCTCCCCTATGGTTAAAATGATAACTATCAGGACTGTCATTGCCTTAGCAACCATGCATCAATGGCCATTATTTCAGATGGATGTTCACAATGCCTTCCTCCAAGGTGACCTTGAGGAAGAAGTATACATGCAATTGCCTCCTGGATTTGGTAGCCAAGGGGGGAATACAGGATGTAGATTACTCAAATCCTTATACGGCCTCAAACAAACATCTAGACAGTGGAACCTTAAGCTTTCTAATGCACTCATACAAGCTGGTTTCCAACAAAGAAAACATGATCATTCTCTATTCATCTTGAAGAAGCACAATAGACAAGTAATTATACTTGTGTATGTGGATGATCTTCTTATTACAGGGGATGATGCTGGTCTCATTCAAGAAGCCAAGAATACTCTACAAAATAGCTTCAATATGAAGGACCTGGGAACTCTGAAATACTTCCTAGGAATAGAGGTGTGCAGGTCACAACAGGGGATTTTGCTTTGCCAAAGAAAATATACACTGGAGCTGATTGCAGAGTTAGGATTATCAGGTTCCAAGCCTGCCTTAACTCCAATGGAGCAGAACAAGAAACTTACCACTGCTCAATATGATCATCACTGTGAACTCAGTGATGATACATCATTAGAAGGTGTAAGAGAATATCAAAGGCTGGTTGGGAAGCTGCTTTACTTGGCATTAACCAGGCCAGACATAGCATATAGTGTGCGGACCTTGAGTCAATTTATGCAGTCCCCTAAGAAGTCACACCTTGAAGCAGCCTACAGAATTGTGAAGTATATGAAAAATGAGCCAGGATTAGGAGTGTTGATGAGTGCAGAAAATAGTACAGTCTTAATTGCATTTTGTGATGCAGACTGGGCAAGCTGCCCAAACTCAAGGAAATCTGTAACAGGGTACTTGGTGAAGCTGGGGAACTCTTTGTTAGCTTGGAAGTCAAAGAAGCAAAACACAATAGCAAGAAGCTCAGTTGAATCAGAGTACAGGAGCATGGCCCTGACAGTAGCTGAACTCATATGGCTACTAGGCTTATTCAAGGAGTTGGAGGTCAACATTGATGCCCCAGTCCAACTGTTTACAGACAGCAAGGCAGCAATGCAGATAGCTAGCAACCCTGTATTTCATGAAAGAACAAAACACATAGAAGTTGACTGCCATTTCATAAGAGAAAAGGTGCAACAAGGAGTGGTACACCCTGAGTATGTGCCAACAGAAAGAGCAAGAAGCAGACATTTTGACAAAGGGACTTGGAAGCATGCAACACTATCATTTGTTATCCAAGCTAGGGGTATTGAATATCTTCACACCATCAAGCTTGAAGGGGGGGGGGGGGGGGGGGAGGTGTTGAAGTGCTGCAATGACAGCTGGAAATTAGCTAGAAATTAGTGGATTTAGCTTATAGGTGGTTAGTTGTTAATAGTTAGTGATAACATAAATTAGGAAGGTTGTTAGTGGTAATTAAGACGAATTAGTTAGCTGTATACGTGTATATATTCAGATTTAATACTTTACTTGTAATTAGACAAGTTCTCTCTCAATACACAGAAATTGCAACTATTCCAGAAGCTTGCATTCACAGTCTTCATTTTCTTCCTTCTTCTTAGTTGTGGTTAACCACCAGTCAACAATGGTGGATTTAACAGATGTTTCTTACAGTACACCCCGATTTCTAAGGTTTCTTAGTAGAAGTGTTAGAAAAATATTTTAAAGATAATTTCTATGAATTTTAATTTTTTGATTTTCGTTTAGAAAAAAATATTGTTTGTTATTGTTTCTACTTTCTAGTCTTTGGAGAGGACATGATATTTTGACTGATTAAATAAAATTTTGCGTCTGATTCAACCTTGAAGAACTTATCTTCGAATATTAATTAGCAATATAAATTTCGCATAGTACAGTCATAATTAAGGGATAAAAAATTTAATTAATAATTTGTTAGTTTTATGAATATTCGCTGGCAGAGGGCTCAGAATTGCACATTTTAATCATTAGTTAAAGATTATATGTGTTTAACCAAATATTACAAGGATAAAACAAGAATATGTGACATTTGAAGAATTATAGATGTATACCGAAAAAAAAGGGGGAGGAAAAAGAGTGACAGTCCAATGAAAATTGAAGTTATCACACTTAATTAAACAGTATTAAAGATATATATTACTCCCTCCGTTTTACTTAATATAACTCGGCACATAATTTACAGGGGAAAAAAGCAGTCTGGTGCATTAAGCATTCGCTTTATGCGGGGGTCCAATGAAGGGTCGAACCATAAAAGTCTATTATATGCAGTCTTACCTTACATTTCTATAAGGGAGGATGTTTCCATGGCTCGAACCCGTAATTTATAATTTGTGATTTTAAAAGATTAAAGAATAAAATCATTTGTGGGTCATAATAACATTTGTGTGACCTTAAGAATCTTTTTATTAAGAAGAAAACGGATAATTTAAAGTTAAATTATTTTATATATAGAGAGAGAAACTGATGGAGCTGTTAGCTAGATATTGACTTTTTTTATTAGAGCTGAAATAAACCATGTGGTGAAGGGTAGAGCGTAAAAGACATATTAAATGAATGAAGAATAGAGACATTAATGAATTTAATTCATACATGCATGCGATTAATTAATTTATTATCTCTCTGTCAAATTCAACATAACTTATTGATATAATATACTTAATACAACTAGTAGCAAGCCAGTGCATGGACACTCAAACACATGTGCGGATAGATTTGATGGGATTTTCTTTGATTATTCTATTCTTTTCTATAACAATATTTAGACTTAAAATAATGTGTTCTACACATTTTCGGTTGGTATTTAGATTTTGTCGTAAATAAGAGCAAATGTATACTTAGTATAGAGTATGAATGCTGAAATTGTCAAAAGAAAACAAACAATTTCTTTCTTTATAAAATTTCTGTACCCTCTTACGTACATAAAAATCCTAATTTACATGTGTTCAACTATATATGAACGAGTTAATTAAATACTAGACGATATAAGATAAGATCGAATATGTCATGCAATTTATAATTATTAGTTTACGAATAAACAATTGTGACCTCATTGCAACCAATAAGTTTGTATAATTAAGTAATTTCCAGTACACTCATTTTTTAATACTAGTCTCTGGGACGCGCGTTACACGTGTATTCCATGTGAAGATCAATTTTTTTAAAGTCACATAATATATCGTTGAAAAGGCGTACGTAAAAAGTTTTATAAAAATATTCTTTTTGATCTATTACCGAGGTAAATCAGATAAATGAAGATTTGGTTTATGAATATAAGTAAAACATTTTCAAAACCATAGTATTGAGGATTTCATTATTCCTCATCCGAAAATGATTCGGGTGATACATAGATAATCAACATTTGTTATTCAAGATCTTGTTTGAAAGTAATTAATTGCATCATTAGCAATCCTATTTTACTCAATTTAAACAATTTTTTTCCATCCTTCTTATATTACAAATGTTAGTCCACGTATGAAATTAATTAAGGATTTATGAACAATTATTATAGTCATATCAAACATTCTATGAATTCGGTTAGGAATACCAAAAGATATTCGGACTCTTCATAATCTGCTAATTTAGTGATCCAACAATAATGATTTTTAACTGAATAATTAAGATAATTAAACTTACAAAATGGACAACCTACAAAACTGATGGAATAAATAAAAGTAATAAAAATAATCTCTTTTTTTTTTTTTTTTGCTGAAGGATTAAATTGTCACTTAGTTTTTAAAGGATTATTTTGCAAAAAAACTTCACCTAAAAATCTTCATGCTTATAATATAGTATGATGGTAATATTAAGTGTTTCTATATGGTCATTAACAAGTTGCATTGTACAAGGCCACAAGTAATCATTTTAGTTAATGAAACCAGTTTAATAACTGGCTCTTGGCAATGTGAAGATAATTAATGGTTATCAATATATTAAGTTATTAAATTAACACGTCAAACAAAATAAAATGAAAGAACGGCGATTAATTAATGTGCTTGCAAAGTTGCTAATATGATACGATTAGATCCTTTGAATTATATTATTGTTCAATAACGTTGTATTGAAGTTAATATATTCTCCTCGAGGAGAAGATGCATAAAAATTACTCACCCGGTCCAAAATAACTGATTTTTTTTTATGTTTTCACACAAATTAAGAAATCCACCTTTTTAGCATTAATTGGCAATAGAATTGACCATATTAACCTTTATTATCGCCCACAAATACTCCTAACACTTGTTCCAACACTATTTACTTCAAGGACAATGTAGAAAAAAAATAATTAATTCATTCTTGAAATCTGAAAAAAAATCACTTATTTTGAACTACAACAAAAAAGCCAAAAATCACTTATTTTGGACAGGAGGGAATAATGAGTTGCAATTATTTGAGGGAGAAAGGTCAATAAGATTGAGCCATATGTATCTGATCTGGCTCTCATATTTGTTGGAATTTTCTTAATTAGGGATAAATTATCTATGCTTAAGGATTTACTCTATCCGGTACTTTAGTTGCTTTTTTGACCTTTTTTATTGGTCCATAATATTTAATTTTTTTAAATATAAAAAAGAAATTAACTTCTTTTTTTCCAAAGTTGTCCTTAGAGTAAAGAGCCTGAGAGTATTTGTTATATTTCCAATGAACAAATTAAAATTCTTTTGGTCAATTTCATTATTAATTAATGCTACAACATGAATTCTTTAATATATGTGAAAACAACCAAAAAATTAATTAAAGTGAACCAGAGAGAGTAGTCATAAGGATTTCTATTATTATTGCAGAAATCTATAATTTTTTAAAACCATTTTAGATCAGCTTCTAGATGAATGTTTTATTAATCATCATAAAGGGTAGGGGTGTACAAAGAAAACCGATAAACCGCACCAAACCGGTAATCTGAGTCAAACCGGAAAAAAAAACCCGATCATGGGTTGGTGTTGGAAAAAATAACCCGACCATAGTTGGTTCTAAAAAAGTCAAACCGAAACCAAACAAACCCGATATTACATTTATTTAATTTTTAAAAATATTTTATACATATAAATATTTATTTTTAATACAATTCATAAATATTTCTTAAACTTTTTTACAGTTTTATCTTTAAACATATTGTTTCAAGTTTGGAATTAACATTCTTGAATGGTCCAATAAATTTTATAGTTCTTAAAGGTAGTAATTCAAATAAACTTCATATCAATACTAATGCTAACTAAGAAAATTCAATTCAACACTAGAAATGACAATA
>MU688040.1:22813-57382 GCA_026770625.1 Nicotiana glauca | reverse complement strand
ACACAATGCAAAAACTATTTATTTTGAAATTCTGGGAATAATTCTCATATGAGGCAAAAATCACGTGCTCACAGCGTTTACTCGTAGAATCTAGGTAAGCCACACATTTAGAATCCATAAATACTTTTGTTTAAAATCCCTTTTTACCAATTTATTAGACAAGAAATAATTAATTAAACAACATCGAAAATTCGAAATTTAGCGAAAGACTCAGACGGAATAAACCAAAATAATAATAAAAAAATCCTCATATGTCTCTACCCAAAACTGGTGTCACAATATTCACGAACTACTAAGATTTACTACATACAACTGTTTGAAAGATAGTAACAATGTCTGTCTCGAATACAAGAGATAACAGAACATAAGTAAAGATAGAGGATACGCTGGTCCTGCGGACGCCTGCAGGGCTACCTCGATGTCTCGGTGGACTGAAGGTTGACTCCCGAGCTACCGCTGTTGTCCGGTACCTGGATCTGTGCAAAAGTGCACAAAGTGTAGTATCAGCACAACCGACCCCATGTGCTGGTAAGTGTCTGGCCTAACCCTGACGAGGTAGTGATGAGGCTAGAACCAGACTCCAGATAAACATGTGCAATTATATAATATATGGCAGAAAAGTAAACAGGTAATAAGCAGTTAAAGCTAGGGAAGGGGAACACGCTGCGGGGATAGCAGATAAAACAGAATATACAAGAACAATAAAGAAAACTATAATTTAATTTCCAACACGGATAAAGCGTAATAAAGGCAACTTTCACTTTCAATTTCATCTTGTTGCAGACGTGCAACCTGATCCCATTTCTCATATCTGGTGGTAGGCGTCCCACCCGCTCCCATTTCATTATATCTCGTGGTAGGCGTATCACCCGCTCCCATTTTTATTAATTCTCATGGTAAGCGTACCACCTGCTCCCATTTTATTAATTCTCGTGGTAGGCGTACCAACCGCTCCCATTTCATGAATTCTCGTGGTAGGCGTACCACCTGCTCCCATTTCATTAATTCTCGTGGTAGGCGTACCACCCGCTCCCATTTCATTAATTATCGTGGTAGGCGTACCACCCACTCCCATTTCATCATATCTTGTGGTAGGCATACCACTCGCTCCCATTTCATTAATGTTCGTGGTAAGCGTACCACCCGCTCCTATTTTCAAGTCATCACATAATCACAATAAATCCCGGAAAGGGAACAAAGCAATATAACAGTCATCCCGGCAAGGGAGAATCAGCTATAACCAAAGTTACTTAGCTTATACTCAGCTCAATTAATGACAATGCTCAATTATAAATAGGATCTACAAGAATAAACAAATCTTTGCTCAATATAGTAGATCATTAATTAAGGCATCCGACATGTCATTTAAGAACACAACAACTTTCAATTTAAGACTCATGGTCATGCTCGACACCAACGTATAGATACTCGTCACCATGCCTATATGCCATACTCAACAAGAAGCAAGTAGCAAATATGACTCAACTCCTAATCCCTCAAGCTAAGGTTAGACCGAACACTTACCTCGAACTTCCACGGCCAACTCAATCCTCAACAACTGCCTTTACTTTCAAATTTGGCTCCAAATCAAATGTATATATACATAAATTACTTCATAACATCAAATAATACTAAACAATTCGAATACAATCCTAATTATAGCTTTCCAATCATTCTTCCCAAAAACTCAAAAATCGACCCCGGGCCCGCTTGGTCAAAATACGAAGTTCGGACCAAAATCAATTCACCCATTCACCCACGAGCCCGAATATATAATTTGTTTTCAAATTCGACCCCAAAAGGAGGTCTAAATCAAGGAAAATCAAAAAGTCCTAACTCTACCCAAATCCCTAATTTTCTACCCTTAATCATATGTTTTAGGCCTAGAAATTCAATAGATGTTGATGGAAAATGAAGAAAACGAGTTAAACAATGCTTACCCAAGAAACTTTGGTGAAGAAATGCTTCAAAAACTACCTAGGAGCTTTGGAGAAGAAGGGTTGATGATATTTTATAAAAATCTCGTAATGGGTTCTGTTTTGGAGTTTTAAAATAACTAGGCAAAATTTCCCGTCGCGCTCGCGATGGGTCAGGTCTAAAGACCTTCGCGTCTGCGACCCAGTGATCGTGTTCGCGTAGCTTAAACTGGAGGCCCCTCCCCCTCAACCTTACGCGTTCGCAAGAGGAGGGACGCGTTCGCGAAGGGTATACCACCCTCAGGTTCGCGTTTGCGTCACCACCTTCGCATTCGCGAAGAAGAAAATGAACTTCTGGAAATTTTTCCTTACACGTTCGCGAGAGGTCCCAGGCAAACGCGAAGAATAAAATCCCTGGGCACTGAACAACAAAAACTTGCAATTTTTTTAATAAGTTCAAAACCTCTTGAAACACATCTGAAACACTCCCGAGCCCTCGGTGCTCCCAACCAAACACTCGTACTAACTCAACAATATCATACGAACTTATCCGTGTGATCAAATCGCTTAACTAACCTCAAAAACAATGAATCAAACCTCAAAAATCATGAATTTTTCCTCAAACTTCATCAAATTTCAAATTTAGAAATTCAAGTCCGAATCACGTCAAACGACGTCCGTTTTCAACCAAATTTCATAGGAAGGACTTAAAATATATATAAGACTTGTACTGGGCGCCGTGACCAAAATACGAGCCCGATACCATCGTTTTCTAATCAGATTTCATTTCAATTTTCCTTAACAATTTCAGAAAAATAATTTTACTTAAAATTTCATTTCTCTGGCTTGGGACCTCGGAATTTGATTCCGGGCGCACGCCCAAGTCCTATATTTTCCTACGGACCCTCCAGGACCGTCAAATCATGGTTTTGGGTCCGTTTTTCCAATATATTGACCAAAGTCAAATTTATTTATTTTAATATCAAAACTTAGCATTTTTCACAGAATTTCATATTTAAGCTTTTCGGCTACGCGCCCGAACTGTGCACGCAAATTGTGGTGATGCTAAATGAGGTTTTCAAGGCCTCAGAGTCATAGAATTCAATTTAAAACAAGTGATGACCGCTTGGGTCATCACAAAATATTTTTCTTAACTTCTCTTTTTATCTTTTGTAAAAATATCAATAAGATAAAATAAAAGGAAATTTTTTGTTGTTTTTTTTAATTTTCAAGATTGAATAAAGAAAAAAGAAAGAAAAAAAATTAAAAATAAAATTATTAGGCCTAAAACAAACATCTAAGCACTAAAAGGTATAAAATTTAGAGGAGGGTCAAAAATTACATGTCTACAATTACTGATCAGACAATCATACATAAAGGTAACAAAAGTTGAAATCATGAATTAATTAGGAGTTTGTTAAGGTGAAACACTTAAAACAAGACAATAAGCATTCTAGTTGAGAAACGAGTAGACAAGTGTCCTGGATCAACGGGAACATGCTAAAGTGGGTCAGGACAAATTCACAGGAGTTTAAGCATGCTAGCTAACAAAAACATAGGGGCAAACAGAGGCATGTTGATACGTACAGCAGATTGACTACATACCACATTGAGCAGGACACGATAACAGAGATAGACATGTTGTTTAAAGGCAGTAAACAGGAAGCACATAGGTCCCATTACATAGAAGTAGACATGCTGATTAAGATCAACAAGCATGGAGCATATAGGTCTAATTACATAGCAAGTTGAATGATAGTAGAAATGGAGATATATCAGTTAAGAGATAGCAACAAGAAAGTGAAGCAAAGAGGATCCAAAGGTCTAGCTTGGCTTTGCCGACTGGGCAGTGCAACAAACACAAGTAACAGGAAGATTTGCAATGGAGAGTGTGTATGAATAAGAGCAAGGACTTGTGTGTGTTTATGAGTTTCTCTATGTATGTGTGCGTGTGTTTTTAAAAAACAAGATGGGGTTTATATAGCAACAAGCAGAGTGAAGCAAATAAGGTAAAGGAAATCAAGTGTACACAAATAAGGCAAAGAGACCAATCAATCAATCAATTAGGGCTTAACAGGACCAATTAACAGGTAAGATTCTGGGAAAGACCTTTCAGATTATGGTGAATTCAATTATCAGCCAAATTAAGGTTTAAATAAGGCAAGAAATAAGTCATAAGCATTTTTATAAGCCAATTAGAGTAAATCAACACCTAGAAATCAGGCCAATAGACTAATTAAGGTAAGTAGTACCAATTAGGAGTCACAAAATAAGGAAAGTATGTAAAAATTACAGAAAGTAGCCATCTCAACAAAAGCATATAATTTCGAACCCTAATTAGGCTAATAAAATCAATTATCCTATACTAATCGATAGGTCAAATAACAACAGGAAAATATTAAAGCGAACAGTGAAATAATCAAACAAACAAAGGACTAGAATATAGGCATGAAAGAATCAGTAGAACTAGTAAAGATAATCGGATTCAAACACTTAGAAACTTTAGAAAATTTTTGTAGAAACAAGAAGAAGTGAAACCCTAGTTTTAGAGAAATATAGAAAATCAATTAATAATAAGTTACACAGAAGATTGTTTTAAAAAAAATACCAGATAAACTCAAAATTGTTTCAGATCTACAAGGATCTGAGCAAACTCAAGTTGAAAGAGATTAGGGTTCTTGAAAAATGAATGAGGTGATGATAATCTAGTCTAGAATCGGAGCTTTGAACCATAAGCACAAAGATAACAATACTCGCTACCATAGCCATGAACACGAAGCAGGTTCATCGAGAAAGTGAAGAGTCTAGGTCGACTCTAAGTTGGATCTCCTTGAGATCCCTTCAAAATTCGAAGAAATCGAACAACCAGTAGAGGTAGGAGGCTATATAAGACAATAAATCACTAGATGACCCCATATTTGGTCAAGAATCGAAGGGGTTTGGGGGAATTGTTGAGTGACGACGCTTTAGGGTTTAAGGGTGTCTGAGAGAGAAGAGAAGGGGAGAGGATTCAAAGGCGGCGCAAATGAGAGAGTGAGGTAGGTTTTTGGGTGTTACGGTAATTAAAAAGGGAAAGGGGGTCCTGGACCGTTGATCTTTTGATATCAACGGCCAGGATTGATTCCGGGTTGGGGCGGGTTATAAAATTGGGTCAGGGTTTGGGTTAGATTAGGGTATGGGCTGAGGGTAGATGAATTGGGATGGGGTATATTTAATTGGGCTAGGGGTACTAATTTGGGATGAGGTCTGAATTTAAATTAAAAACTAAAGAGGCTATTCGTTAAATACCCAAGTGATTTAATAAAACAATTTTATAAAATAATTTGTAAATGATAAAAATATCATTTATGCATAAAAACAATTTAAACTAATTACTTAGTACTATAAAAATATAAAAGGTTAATTTTTTATGAAATAAGGTAAATATGCACACATGGGCTATTATTGCAAAGTTATTGCAATTATAACCCTAACATGTACATATGGCTATTTATGAAATAATTAAAGCATAGTATAAATATAAATGATAAAATTAAGCAATAAAATTATCATAAAATCGTTTGTAATACAATCAGTATTTATTATATATTAAAATGCTAGAGTAAATCAATTAAAATCCCTTTAAAATTACAGAAAAATTAATGAAAAATACTAGCCGATACTCATGCACTATTTTGAAAGTATACGTGCATTTTAAAATATATGAGGGGAAAATTGGGTATCAACAACAAGTATAAAGCTTATTTGTATACTATGACCCAACAACAACGTATAGATACTCGTCACCACACATATACGTCGTACTCAACAATTAAACACGTAGTAAGTAAGACAACAACACCTATTCCCTCTAGCTAAGGTTAGACCAAACACTTACCTCGATTTCACGGGCAAAAGTCAAGCCTCAATTACCGCTTTTCCTTTGATTTCCACTTCCAACCCGCCTGAATCTATGCATAATTAACTAATTAACATCAATTAATGCTAAATAAATCAATTCTAATGCATGAGTATAGCTTTCCCAATATTTTCCCCAAAAAGTCAAAAATCGAACCCGCGCCCGCTTGGTCAAAACTGAAAGTTCGAAATAAAACTCGATTACTCATTCACCCATGAACCAAATACGCAATTGGTTTTGAAATCCGACCTCAAATTGAGGTCTAAATCCCCAAATTTCGAAATTCCTAAATTTTACCCAAAAATACCCAATTTCCCGTAAGAACCCCTAGATTTTGAGAAGAAATCATGTAAAAAGATAAAATAGATTGAAGATAATGAGTTAGAAGTTGTTTACTTATGATTTGGGGAAGAACTCTCCTTGAGAAAATCGCCTATGGGAGCTTAGGATTTAAAAATTTGAGAAGTGAAGTGAAAATCCCGTCCAAATGATGTTTTGATTAGGTGCAGATGTGGCAATTGTGACATGAGCTTCGCAATTGTGAAGCTCGCAAATGCGAGAACCATCACACCCCCGTTTCCTTCGCAATTACGAAGGAATATTCATAATTGCGAACACCAACCTCCGCAATTACGACAAAAAGATCGCAAATATGATCCCCTTCCTCGACTCTCTTCGCAATTGCGAAGTTATGTTCGCATTTGCGTACTAAGTCGGCTCAGGCCTTCTTTGCATTTGTGTCAAAGGCCTCACAATTCCCATCACTGTTTTCCTCGCAATGGCGAACTCTGGTCTCGCAATTGCGAACTTTAGTCTCGCAATTGCGAGAATAGAGGCCAACACCAGAACTGTAGCACCTGCAATTTTTTTTCAAGTCCAAAACACTCTGTAGCCTATCCAAAACTCACCCGAGCCCTCGGGGCTCAAAACCAAACATGCACACAAGTCTAAAAATATCATACTGACTTGTTCGTACGATCAAATCGTCAAAATAATATCTTAGACAACGAATTTAACATCAAAACTCATGAAATTTTCAAGATAGTTTAAACTTTCTATTTTCTCAACCAAAGGTCCGAATCACATCAAATTACTTCCGTTTCTCACCAAATTTTTCATATAAGGTTTAAATATTATAACGGACTTGTATCGGGCTCCGGCACCAAAATACGGGCCTGATACCATCAAGTTCAAATATTATTCAATTTCTAAAACTCCTTATATTTTCCAGCAAATAATTTTCTTCAAAAATTCATTGTTCGGGCTAGGGACTTCAGAATTCAATTCCGGGCATACGCCCAAGTCTCATATTTTATTACGGACCCTCCAGGACCGTCTGGATATGGGTCCGAGTCCATTTACCCAAAATATTGACCGAAGTCAACAAAAACCACCTTTTAAGCCAAAATTCATTATTTAAAAACTTCATTTTATGGCCTCGGAACACATATTCGGATTCCAAAATACAAGATGACCCCTTGGGTCATCACAAGTGTGTACTTCATTTCAAATCTCAATCCATTATAAAATAAAATAATAAATAATATATGTAACTAGTGAGACAAATAACATAATTCAAATCTCATTAATATAAAATACATAATAACAGTTTACATGTTTGGTAGTACATATATTACCAGTTGAATACTAACTCTTGCACATATACTCTAAAAGGTGCACTAAGTCAAATATCATGATAAATATCAGTTAAAACTTCACCCCAAAGCTCTCGAAGAGAGTCCGCTAAAATAGCTAATGCTTTCCAATCGGTAATCTCTATGTAATTAGACAATTCAACTCTTTTTAATTAAAAAATATGTACATGTTCAGGAATAGAAGCATCATGGCTCATTTTAAATTTCTTAAACTCCCTAAATTTCTTTCCTCATTCTCTTTGTTCAGCCCTTCAATCCCTTAACTCATTTTTCCTCACACTTGGGACATTCCTAATGACTTCAGGCTCCGAGTCTGAATTATTATAGAAATAAGTCATGCGATGACATATTCTTCTACATTGTCTTCTTCCTCGACTTCGAGAACTCCCACTTAAAATATTTCGAACTTGTCCATATTTAGCTATATTTGAAATAGGACCAAAAAGGTAATAAGAATGGCTACGACCATTCAATGTGATGACATATATCACAACTATTTGTAGAAGGATAACAAGTAAGGGATCAGGACTAAACTAATTTTAATTCACTAAAGCAGACAAGGATATGTATTAAGATCAATTATATTTTATGTCACTATATCTGAGGAGTAGCTAATTTACTCTACTGGTTTGTCAAATAAAAAGAGATATGCCAAAGCAACTCCAAATTTAATTTTTTCGTTAAATAAAAAAAGAATTCCACACTATTTTTGTGAATGTTTATCAAAAAGGTTTCCGTAGAAAATACCAACTTAAACTTTCTACAATATAACATGGTGCTAAGCTATTTATTTAAAAGTAGTGTAACATATATTTATTTTAAAAGCACCATCAGAGGCGAAGAAGGTAAAAATAAATAGTTAATCCACAAACTCCTTCTCTGCATCAACGTGGTTTTTTTTGTTTTGTCTTTGGATTACAAAGATCCTTTTAATTATAAAAGAAACTTTGCCTTACTAAGAAAGATAAAAAAAAATTATGCAGAAAACTTCTGGTGTAATAATAGATTAGACATTAGTCAAAAATCAATTCTATTCTGTTAACAAACGAATTGTTAATTAGTTACAGTACAAAAGAATTTTTTTATATGCAAACTTTATTCTTATTCCAATAAATATTCACAGTTCTATCAAAGCTAAATTTAAAACACCAAATGATGCGACAATGATTATCCACACAAATCAGTGCCATTAGAATTGCTATCAGAAAATTGATCATTTTCTTTCTTTTACTACGGCTTTGTAGAAGAAAATTGCAGTATCAATCCTTCAAAAAAATATAACTTCTACTGGGAAGATGTAAAGCAGAAAATAATATCATTTGCTCTGATACGATTGTTATACTAAATTACGGATCAAGAACAATAAATTGTGTGTACCTTGTTACGCGAAGCCAAAATCGTTGTAATTGCTACCAAGAAAATTGTTTCCAAATCTACTTTGAATCACTAGGAAATAAAGTTAATCTTTTACCAATTAAATGTCCTAACTTGTGTGTATTTTTCGTGTAGAAAGGATTAGTCAGAGAGAAAAATTCCTTCGTTAAAGAATTTCTGTGTTTTCTCTTTAATATAAATAGGTAGAGTAATATCAGTTAAGGAAGATAACTCATCACTCCCTTTTGCATGTTTACTTTAGAAGGAGTTTGTGATTGTGTGGTAACTTCTTTTAACATCTCTTACTTATCTCTCCTAACCTAGTCGGGTCAGCCCACATGGAGCGATCCACGACCGATAATCCAACAACTTGGTTCATCGTATTAAGTATGGCTATGTGGTGCATCAAACTTGTTTGGTTTTATATTAGATAAATATTTATTTTAATTTTTGAATAATACAACTTGTACATGTTAAAGCACTTTATCTAATCTTTTTTTGGGTTTAGACATTACTATAGTGCATTTTAATCCCTTTTAAATAGCAGCAACATACTCCGTTTGCGATTTCTATGAAAGAATCCTACAGATCATGAATTTCTTTGGATCGAAAAAGTTCAATCAAATCCAAGAAATTTATGAATTGAAAACTTGCTTGAATTGGTTTCTTTCGATTTTCATACCGAAGATATATTTACGAAGTTGTTCTAATTTTTTTACTGATTGGCATTAAACCTAGGTCCTTACCACAAGAAATAAATTAAAATACTTTGTACTCGACCTCCATCAGGGGCTATTTATATTTCAAGAAAAAAAAAATTACAATTAGTGGTTACTGCATAAAAAGCATTTGATTGTTGAGCTTAAGTTTTTCCGTGAAAGGTATGTGCACGAGTCCATTACTTAGATGATCGCCAACTATTCAAAATTATGTACTAAAGCCACTTTTCTTTCGTTTGTAATAGGAAAGTCACTCAACTATTCATATTCCACACATATAGGCATTCAACAAGAATTATCAAATTTTTCGATGAAAAGAATATGACGTGACAGTCCATATAGACTTTTTACATTTTTGAATCAAATAAAGTAATTAACACCAAACAAAATATGAAAAATTTACTCATACACCCAACCCAACCCACTAAAAATAAAAATTCACCCCTAAATATAACCAAATGCTAAAATATATCCTTGTTGTAAATGCATCTCTCTTTTTCTTATAAAAGCAGATTTCTTCTTATTTCATGATTTTACTCTAGTTTTACAAAATAATAATGGATATGAAGTTAAGGACTAAAGACTAAAGTGACTTGTGCTTTTTTCTAAATGACATGTATTCTCTTTTACGATTTTTCTTCTACTTATTATAAAATAATAATGGGTACGAGATTAAGGACTAGAGTAACAATAACAACAACAATCTAGTAAAATCTCACTAATGGGGTCTGGGGAGGGTATTGTGTACGCAGACCTTACCTGTAATGACCCGACCGGTCATTTAGAGCATTTAAACTACGCTCGCCAGTTCTCGGTCATGACTTATTCTGTGTGATATATTATGACTCATGTAAATTGTTGGTTTTGGTTTTCAGGGGTAATCGGAAATGAAATTAGAAGAACAGTTCTCACTTTAAAGCTTGAAATTTGAAAGGTCTGGCCAAGATTTGACTTATTTGTATATGATCTCAGATCGAAATTTTTATGATTTTTTTAGTTTCGTTAGCTGATTTGGGACTTAGGAGCATGGTCGGAATGCATTTTGAAAGTTTGTGGAAGGTTCACGCTTGAATTGGCGAAATTAAGATTTCGGCATTTTTCGGTTGATAGGTAAGATTTTGATATAGAGGTTGGAATGAAATTCTGAAAGTTTTAGTAGTTTCGTTGTGTCATTTGAGATGTGTGTGCAAAATTTCAGGTCATTCGGATGTGGTTTGGTTGGGTTATTGATCAAAAGCAAATTTTGGAAGATTTTTTGAAGCTTGGCTTGAATCCGGTGTGTTTCAAGTGATTTAATATTATTTGAGGTGTTTTGAAGATTGGTACAAGTTTGAATAGGATTTTAGGATATGTTGGTGCCTTTGTTTGAGGTCCCGGGTCCCTCGAGTGAGTTTTGGGTGGTCAATTGGACCATTTCGTGAAGTTTGGAGTTGCATAATTTCAGGTTCAGCTGTTGCAGAGATTCCTTCTCTGCAATCGCGTAGTGGTTCCTGCGATCGCATAGAAACTTTTCGAGGGGCAGTCCAATTGTTCTTCGCATTCGCGAAGATTGACTTGCGATCGCATAGAGTGGTGAAATTGTTGATCGCGAACGCGTAGTGATGGTCGCATTCGCGTAGAGTTATTGGACTAGGGGCCTTGGCTTGATTTTTGTTCATTACAAACGCGACAGTGGGACCGCGATCGCGTAGTGTAAAAAGGGCTGAGCATTGCATTCACAGAGTATTTTATGCATTCGCATAGAGTATTTTTGGGAGCTGAGTTTTTGTGCTCTGCGATCACGAAGGATTTCCCGCGATCGCGATGAAGGAAATTATATAGCTGGGCAGAAAGTTTTAAAAGCTCATTTCCGCAAATTTAAGGCTAAGTTCCTCCATTGTTGGTCGATTTTGAAGATTTTTGAAGGATATTGAAGAGGGATTCAAGGGGCATCACTTGGAGGTAAGATTCTTGGTCTTAAAACTCGATTATTATGTGAATTCTACCTAGTAAATTATGGAAATTAAGCCAAAAATTGAAGAACTAGGGCTTGAAAATTTAGACCTTTTTATTGGAGATTTAAGGACCATTTGGGGTCGGATTTGAGAACTTTTGATATGTATGGACTCGTAAGGAGAAGAGAAATCTATTAGGGTAAAAATTATCAAATTTTGAGACATGGGCTCGGGGGTCGGGTTTTGGTAATTTTGGAATTTGTGTCGATTATTGATTGTTTTCGCTTGGCCTTCGTTCCCTTAGCATACTCGTTCTGATTTTGGTTAGATTCGATGCGAGTGGAGGCCGATTCGAGGGGCAAAGGCATTGTGAGCTATAGACTTGACCGGTTTGAGGTGAGTAATGATTGTAAATGATGTTCTGAGAGTTTGAAACCCTGAATTGCACATCGTAGTGCTATGTTGAGGTGATGCACACACTTGATGACGAGTGGGAGGTCTTGAACTATTGGGGATTGTGACTTGGTCCATTCCGATTGATGATTTTACCGTGTATTTGATTGAAAATTATTTGCTATCATCATTATTTGAGCTGAATGCCACATTTGAGCCTAGTGCCAACTATTTGAACCCTTCGGGGCTTTTCATTGATATTTCCTTTCTGTTTTGACTTTATACTTGAACTTAGTCCTGTTATTTTCCACTGTTTTCATATCTGCCATGTTTACTCAGTTTTTAAGACTTAAATGATGTTTGGGCTGAGAAATACTATTTTACTATTGCCCGAGGGGCTTGTGAGGATTTTTGACTGAGTAAGGTTGAGGGCCTATGTTGTGAGGAAACACCGATATTGATTTGAGGCCGAGGGCCTGAGATATGTACGCCACGAGGTGGCTTGATTGATATGAGGCTGAGGGCCTAGTTTTGATGCCACGAGATGGCTTGTTATTGCACTTGGGCTGTAAGGGGCCCCTCCAGGAGTTTGCACACCCCCAGTGAGCGCGAGTACCCATTGTGATGTGAGATATAGCCCGAAGGGCTGGTATTGTTCTATGTGATTGCTCGAGGGGCTAATATTGTTCTATATGATTGCCCGAGGGGATGGTACTGTTCTGAGATATTGCCCGAGGGGCGAATTTGTTGACAATGTGCCTGAGGGGGAAATTTGTTGACAATGTGCCCGAGGGGCGAACCTCATGTGTTTATCTTTCTTATTTGCATGTCATTTAATTATTTAATTGTGTATTTGTGCCCGAGGGGCAGATTTCTGTGCTTATCTGCACTAGTTGTTCTGCATTCATTTGTGTAACTGTTTAAAAAGTCATTTTCAAAGAAGTTTAAACTGAGCTAAGATGTTTTAAGGGATTTTACAGCTTCATTGCTTTCTTACTGGTTTTTTGAACTGCTTCTATACAGCATGTTGATGCACTTTTCGTGATTTCTTACCATTCAAACTTTAGGTATGATTATTACTATCTGAGTTGGAGTACTCACTTTATTCCCTGCACGTTGTATGCAGATTCAGGTATTTTAGCACCCGGTAGTGGGTATTGGCCGAGCTGAGGCAGAGTCATTGGAGGTTTAGTGAGGTAGCTGCCCGACGTCCGCTGCACAACTTTACTCCCTATTGATGTCATTAGAATATTCTAGTATATTTATTAGAATGTCGTATTTTAGACCTTAGTAGATGCTCGTGACTTGTGACACCCCGATGTCGGACTATATTCATTTCTGTACTTGTTTTATTTCGTTAAATCTGTACTTGTTGGGGATTTATCCTTATAAATGACTTAAATTGACTTATTAAACTGTTAAAACTGAATTTGGGAATTGTGTCGGCTGGCCTTGTCTTCACGAGAGGTACCATCACGATCGTGTCTGGTTTGGGGTCGTGATAAGTTGGTATCAGAGTCTAGGTTACATAGGTCTCACGAGTCATGAGTAGGTTTAGTAGAGTCTCACGGATTGGTACGGAGACGTCTGTATTTATCCTCGAGAGGCTGCAGAACCTTTAGGAAAAACTTCATATTCTTGAATTCTTATCGTACGTCCTTTAATTCAGCTTGAAATGTAACTCTTTGAATTCCTTCCATGCGTTCGTATGTGCGCATGAGCGCTCAGTATCAGATGTGCATCGATGGCTTGTGATTCCAGATCGAGGGGCGAGATGTGATCTCTGTGTGTTGATGTTGGGCCAGTCTAGAAAGACTTGAGGCCGGATTGTTACCTATAGCTTGAGCCTTGAGCGGTTGATTGTGTGAGAACATGTTTCTAGATCTATATGTGTTGTTGTGACCCTATTAAGGGAAGTAATGACTGGTTAGTACGTGATAAGGGTGATGTAACTGCGAGATGTATTTGTATGATTTGGAAGCGATTAGAAGGGTCTGTTGGAGGATAGAAGAGCTATTAGTTGCTTGATTTCCGTCTTGGTTCGAGTTATAGCCCTGAGTTATGACCGTGGGAAGAATTTTTTCATGTTTCCTAGTTAGGAGTGAAGTAAATTTCATGTTGCGGTATGAGTTCAGACTCAGGAAGACTAAGTGATTGCGTAAAGTTTATGACGGTGGAAGGTATACGGAAAAGTTAGTTCGGGGCGAACCAGGTGGGTTATCTTCTGTGGAGTGTTGTGCGATCTTTATGTTGTCTGTTAGAAGATCTCATTTGCAAGTGAAAGATATGTGTTGTAATTTAAATTTGGGTCGCTTAAGATAGTGGGTTTAACTGTTATGAGAGTGAGTGATAGATTTGCGGAAGATTTAAAGTGTCAGGCGGTCTGTGTTTCACAAGCTTACAAAGGATTTGAGTTTAATCTCACTAGGGTATTATGGCATCAATAGAGTATATGTGTTATGAGTTATTGAGTGTGTTTTGATCTATGGCTTCGAGCCAAATGGGTGAGTCTGCTATTGATTAATTGGTTGCACGGTCATGTGCAATATCGGTTCTAGTTTGAGACATTCGGGTGAATCAATTATGGCCAGTGGAGATTGAGATTGAGGATGGCTTGAGTAAAGGAAAATTCTTAACAAAGGTTATAGGATGCTTCATAGGTGTGTGACAATCACGGGATGTCTTGAGTCGTTGTTGGTAAAGGATGCTCGGTGTATAGATATGGAGTTGTTTGGTTGCATTAAGGCAATGTTACATTCCGCGGTGTCAGGAGTGCTAATGAGGCGCAGGTTGTTCGGTTCTTTTGATCAGACTAATTGCAGTTTCGGTAGAGTGGATGACTCTAGAGAATGGTTCTAATGTGTTCAAATTTTGCATGCAATAATTGCAGACTTTCAAGTTGTACATGTGGCTAGAAACTGAGGTTTTGCATTTGGAGGGTGTCAAGACTTGTGTTATTTCTATAGCGATTATGGGATTCTATACATTGGTATTAGGAAGATAATGTCTATAGATTTGCAGTAAGTCCTTTCAAGGTAGGTATTTTGAATGTGGTGCTTTTTGGGAATATTTAAAAGAGTATTCAGTGGGTTGTGAGACTTAGGCTGTGTGGTATTATGCTAGGTCTCGTGTGGTGAGTCTGGGTTGAGGAATTGCGATGTTATAGTAAGAAGGAGTATCAAGTTGAAGGCAAATCAGAAGGGAGCTCAGATTGATGGGATAGCTTGGTAGTAGGCCAGATCGGTATGGTAAGGATATGATTAGTTCTTTGGGTGTTTACGAAGTAATGAGTTTCTACAGGTATTTCGCGACAATACTCTTAGGTTTTAGTAGCCTACGTAGGTTGGTTGAGTTAGGAGGATTCAGTCCTGATAGGCCTGTTTGTGTAAAGGGGAGTTGGAGAGTTCTTGTTGTTTTCTACCGTGGCTAGAGATGTACAATTTTTGCTGGCGCGATGAGTGTGGGATGGATAGTGATTTTCTTCCAAATTGGGCTCAATGGAAAATTCGTAGTTGATTGAGTACATAGTGGCTTGTGGCTTGGAAGAGATATGAAGTTCTCATGTTATCCTAGGATGGTAGGGCATATGCAGTATGTTATGGAGGACTGAGAATGCATGTGTAATGTTACGGTTCAGTTCTGAAAGGAAGGTCATAAAACTCTTAGGTAGCAGGCAGTTTCAGATGATTAAGGTAATGGTATTGCTAATTGGAGGTAATTTGACGAGGGTATATGTTCCAGGAAAAGGCAAAGCGGTTAAGTTGATGGTAATTCGGTAGTATTGCGGCACTTTCTTGCTAGATCGACTGCTGATATTCGAGTTTGTTTGGCGGCACAAAAGAATTTTAGATTGTCTCTCATGGAATGATTAGATATTGGAAGTATGTATTTGGACGACGGAATTGAGATCGGGTATGGTGATTCGTGTGCTATATGGAGTTGGAGACTAGGAGTTCTCATATTCAGGTTATGTTGTGGTTGTGGGTCATATGTATCGGCACTGCTTAGTGACTATTGGGGTTTGGAGACCCCAGTGGATCTTTTCTTGTTTGGAAGGTCAGATTTCAGATGTGATATTGGGCGCAGATTGGTTGTCTCAGTGTTGTGTCATTCTGGACTATTGTGCTAAGGCGGCATTGTTGGCTATGCCGGGAATGCCATAGATCAAGTGGCGAGGTTCGACGAATTATGTTCTTGGTAGACTGGTTTCATGTTTCGAAGACCCAGCGGAGGGCTGGGAAGGATTGTCTTCCTTATTTGGGCTCTTGTGATGGGTGTCAGTGCAGAGACTCCTCATATGGAATCAGTTCTAGTGATGAAGGACTTTTTCGGATGTGTTTCCTGCTGTCGAGCATGTCACCGGATAAATTTGTTGATTTTGGTATTAATTTGGTACTGGGAAACGTATCGTATGGCAACGGAGGAGTTAAAAGAGTTGAATGAGCCGTTTTAGGGTTTCCTTGATACGGGGTTCGTTGGCAGGCCAATGTGGATGTGTGTTCTAACTTGAGTCGGCTTGGTTGGCTCCAGGTTATTTGTTGAGGGATGTATTGATTAGATTATTATTGAGCTTATTAGTAATATGGGGAGATCTATGAGTTATCTCTCCGTGTTGCGAGACATTGGGATTCGTTGGTTATAGGAACATGTGTTGCGGTGTTATTGGGGTCTCTCAGTGGTATTTGAGCGAAATGAGTATTGAATATTGCTTGGTGGATGGCGCATCGGGTTTGTTCTTTCGAGTTGTGTAATGTTATGTCAATTATTTCACTGTGGTCATGATGATTTGCTTTGGTTCTAGACATCAAATTGCGTGTGGAGGTCAATTTTGAGCATAGTCACTTGAGTTGTTCATGTGGAGCAGTGTTTGTATAGGATCACGCATTGCAACGAAGTTATGTGGGGGTATGTCCTTGCGGGTTAGATTCGTGTGTTCTGTTCCTATGATGCGAGATGGGTTCTCAGCCTTGTGTTATGGTGGTACTGGTGAGCTTGAGGTACAACTCTTTCATTTGAGTCATTTTCATGATTTGAGTATGTTCGGACCGTTGCTTATTGGTGCACGTATTGCGCGAGTGCGGATTTGGCATGTACTGATGTGTCATCTCACCAGAGTAGTGTGTTGGATTAGATGAGACCATTGGGAGCATTAATGAATACAAACGGATTCGATTTCAGCATGTCGGAAGGATAACATCGAGGCTCGGCTCAGAAATTTGCTATGGTCTGTGCAAAAGGAGGTGACTTCATAAATGGTTGATCTGAGAGAAGGGTTATGGTTTACTGTGTGTTTCACTATCATTGGAAGCATATGGAAATGTTGGAATGAGACTTTAGTTGATAAGAGGTTTCTATCGGTATTCCGGTGTTGTGTGCAACTGCTGTGATTAGAAGTTATCACTACAAGTGTTTGAGTTATGTGGTATATCATGTGATTGCACCTGAGATAGCAGGTATGGTTTGAGTTATGTGGTATATCATGTGATTGCACCTGAGATAGCAGGTATGGGTTATTACAGCTTGTCTAGGCTTGTGCAGAGTATAGATGTGAGATTTGGATTTTGTAGATGGTTTCAGGAGTGGAAATGTGGTTCTAAGATTTATGGGCTAAGATTGATTATGAAACTTCAGTCGCATTGTGTTATCAGACCTATATGAGATAGTGTGACATGGGATCAGCCCCGGGTATATGCATGGTAAGGTTATTCAGCGATTGGTTGGCTTTTGGAACAACTTTGGGCATGTTCGAGGACGAACGTATGTTTAAGTGGGGGAGGATATAACGACCAGACCGATCATTTAGAGTTTTTTCACTTTGCTTGCCAGTTCTCGTGCATGACTTTCCTCGTGTGACGTATTATAACTCATGTAAATTGTTGGTTTTGGTTTTCAGGGTAATTGGAAATGAAATTGGAAGAACAGTTCTCAATTTGAAGCTTGAAATTTGAAAGGTTTGACCAAGATTTGACTTGTTTGTATATGATCTCGGATCGGAATTTTTATGATTTGGTTAGCGCCGTTAGCTGATTTGGGACTTAGGAGCGTGATCGGAATGCATTTTGGAAGTTCGTGGAAGGTTCAGGCTTGAATTGGCGAGATTAAGATTTTGGCATTTTTCGGTTGATAGGTGAGATTTTGATATAGAGGTCGGAATGAAATTCCGGAAGTTGCAGTAGTTCTGTTGTGTCATTTGGGATGTGTGTGCAAAATTTCAGGTCATTCGGATGTGGTTTGGTTGGGTTTTTGATCAAAAGTGAAATTTGGAAGATTTTTGAAATCTTGGCTTGAATCTGGTGTGTTTTAGGTGATTCGATGTTATTTGAGGTATTTTGAAGATTGGTACAAGTTTGAATAAGGTTTTAGGATATTTTGGTGCCTTTGGTTGAGGTCTTGGGAGCCTCGGGTGAGTTTCGCGTGGTCAATCGGACCATTTTGTAAAGTTTGGAGTTGCAGAATTTCAGGTTCAACTGTTGCAGAGATTTCTTCTCTGTGATCGCGTAGTGGTTCCTACGATCGCATCGAAGCTTTTCGAGGGGCAGTCCAGTTGTTCTTCGCTTTTGCGAAGATTGACTTGCGATCGCATAGAGTGGTGAAATTGTTGATCGTGAATGCATAGTGATGGTCGCGTTCGCGGAGAGTTATTGGACCAGGGGTCTTGGCTTGATTTTTGTTCATTGCGAACGTGGCAGAGGGTCCGCGATCTTGTAGTGTAAAAAGGGCTGAGCATTGCATTCACAGAGTGTTTTATGCGTTCGCATAGAGTATTTTTGGGAGCTGAGTTTTTGTGTTTTGCGATCGCGAAGGATATCCCGCGATCGCGATGAAGGAAATTATATAGCTGGGCAGAATGTTTTAAAAGCTCATTTCTGCGAATTTGAGGCTAAGTTCCTCCATTGTTGGTCGATTTTGAAGCTTTTTGAAGGAGATTGAAGAGGGATTCAAAGGGAATCACTTGGAGGTAAGATTTTTGGTCTTAAAACTCGATTATTATGTGAATTCCACCTAGTAAATCATGGAAATTAAGCCAAAAATTAAAGAACTAGGGCTTGGAAATTTAGACCTTTTTATTGGGGATTTGAAGGACCATTTGGGGTCGGATTTGAGAACTTTTGATATGTATGCACTCGTGAGGAGATGAGGAATCTATAAATTATCGAATTTCGAGAGATGGGCCCGGGGGTCGGGTTTTGGTAATTTTAGGATTTGTGTCGATTATTGATTGTTTTTGCTTGAGCTTCGTTCCCTTAGCATATTTTGACGTCCTCGTTATGATTTTAGATAGATTCGACACGAGTGGAGGCCGATTCGAAGGGCAAAGGTGTCGCGACCTAGAGACTTGACCGGTTCAAGGTGAGTAATGATTGTAAATGATGTTCTGAGGGTTTGAAACCCCGGATTGCACATCGTAGTGCTATGGTGAGGTGAGGCACAGGCTTGATGACGAGCGTGGGTTCGTGCATTTTTGGGGGTTGTGACTCTGTCCGTCCCGATTGAGGATTTTACCACATATTTGATTGAAAACTATTTTCTATCATCATTATTTGGGTCGAATGCCATATTTGGGCCTAGTGCCAGCTATTTGAACCCTTTGGGGGCTTTTCATTGATATTTCCTCACTGTTTTGACTTTATACTTGAACTCAGTCCTGTTATTTTCCATTATTTTCATACTCAGCCATGTTTACTTAGTTTTTAAGACTTAATGATATTTTAAATGATGTTTGGGCTGATAAATACTATTTTACTATTGGCCGAGGAGCTTGTGAGGATTTTTGACTAAGTAAGGCGGGGGGCCTATGTTGTGAGGAAACACCGATACTAATTTGAGGTCGAGGGCCTGATATATGTACGCCACGAGGTGGCTTGATTGATATGAGGCAGAGGGCCTAGTTTTGATGCCACGAGATGGCTTATTATTGTGCTTGGGCTGTAAGGGGCCCCTCTAGGAGTCTGCACACCCCCAGTGAGCGCGGGTACCCATTGTGATGTGAGATATAGCCCAATGGGCTGGTATTGTTCTATGTGATTTTCCGAGGGGCTGATATTGTTCTATGTGATTGCCCGAGGGGCTGGTACTATTCTGAGATATTGTCCGAGGGGCGAATTTGTTGACATTGTGCCCGAGGGGCGAACCTTATGTGCTTATCTTTCTTATTTGCCTGCCATTTACCTGTTTAATTGTGTATTTATGCCCGATGGGCGGATTTTTGTGCTTATCTGCACTAGTTGTTCTGCATTTATTTGTGTAACTATTGAAAAAGTCATTTTCAATGAAGTTTAAACTAAGCTAAGATGTTTTAAAGGATTTTAAAGCTTCATTGCTTTCTTACTGGTTTTTTGAACTGCTTCTATACAACATGTTGATGCACTTTTCGTGATTTCTTACCATTCAGACTTTAGTTATGATTATTACTCACTGAGTTGGAGTACTCACTTTACTCCCTTCACCTTGTGTGCTGATTCAGGTATTTCAGCATCCAGTAGCAGGTATTGGCTGAGCTGAGGCAAAGTCATTGGAGTTTTAGCGAGGTAGCTGCTCGACGTTCATAGCACAGCTTTACTCCCTCTTGATGTCATAGACTATTCTAATATATTATCTAGAATGTCGTTGGATTTTAGACCTTAATAGATGCTCATGACTTGTGACACCCTGATGTCGGGTGGTATTCATTTCTGCACTTGTTTTATTTCATTAAATCTGTACTGTTGGGGATTTATCCTTATAAATGACTTAAATTGACTTATTAAACTGTTAAAACTTAATTTGGGAATTGTGTTGGCTGGCCTTGTCTTCACGAGAAGCGCCATCACGACCAGGTCCGGTTTGGGGTCATGACATTACCCCTACCCCGAATGAGTAGAGAGGTTATTTCGGAAAGACCCTCGGCTCAAGAAAACAAAAAGACAAAAGGAGACAATATTAGTATCACCACAGAAATCATAGGAAAATGGGAACAACATGAAATCCAAAAGAAAGATGCAAAGCAAAAGCGATAGCTAGTAAATAAGTAATGCACTGAAAAGTGAAATAGTAAGACACAACATTACTCTAGTTATCTTAGACAAAAATCCTACCAGACTAGTCTCACAATGGTACGAAGTAAGGAAAGACTCAATTACCTCCTAATATTCGGCCTCCACATCTTCCTTTCAAGTGTCATGTCCTCGGAAATCTGAAGCCTCGCCATATCCTGCCTGATCACCTCTCCCCAATACTTCTTAGGTTGCCCTCTACCTCTTCCTGTGCCCTACACAACCAGCCACTCACATCTTCTTATCGAAGCATCTGGGCTTCTCCTCTGAACATGCCCAAACAATTTGAACCTCGCTTCCCGCATCTTATCATTAATTGGAGCAACATGCCCCTTCTCCCAAATATCATCATTCATAATGTTATATATCCTAGTGTGCACACACATTCACCTCAACATCCTCATTTCAGCTACTTCCATCTTCTAGATATGTGAGTTCTTAACAGGCCAACACTCATCCCTATACATCATGGCCGGTCTAACCACCGCTTTATAGAACTTACCTTTGAGTATCGGTGGCACTCTCTCACCACACAGGACTCCAGATTCTAACCTCCAATTCATCCATCCTACCCCAATATGGTGTGTGACATCCTCGTCAATCTCCCCTCCCCTGGATAATGATCCAAGGTGCTTGAAGCTACCTCTACTTGGGATGACCCGTGATTGATGTTTGTACTTATCCTCGAGGGGCTGCAGAACCTTTAGGAAAACTTCACATTCTTGAATTCTCATCGTGCGTCTCTGATTCAGCTTGAAAAGTAACTCTTGAAATTCCTTCCACGCGTTCGCATGCGCATGAGCGCATGAGCACTCAGTATCAGATATGCCTTGATGGCTTGTGATTTCCCAATTGAGGAGCGAGATGTAATCTCTGTGAGTTTATGTTGGGACAGTCTGGAGGACTTGAGGCCGGATCCTTGCCTATGGCTTGAGCACCAAGGTGCCGATTGTGTGAACAAGTATTTTTGAAGTTATATGTTCGGTATTGTCCCTATTAGTGGGAGTGACGGTTGGGTAACTATGTGATGGATATGTTACTACTGTGAGATGTATCTTTATGACTTGGAAGTGACGAGAAAGGTCTGTGGGATGATAGAAGGACTATTAGGTGCTTGAATTCCATCGTGATTCGAGGTATGGCCCCGAATTATGGGCGTGTGAAGAATCTTTCCATGTTCCTAGTTAGGAGTGAAGTAAATTTCATATTGCAATATGAGTCCAGACTCTGCAAGATTAAGTGACTACGTAATGCTTGTGACGGTGGAAGGTATATAGAAATGTTAGTTGGAGGCAAAGTAGGTGGGTCATCTCCTGCGGAGTGTTCTAAGGTTGCGTGATCCTTATGTTGTCTATTAGAAGATCCCATTTGCAAGTGAAGAATATGTGTTGAAATCTAAATTGGGTCGCCTAGAGAGTGAGCTTGACTGTTGCGAGGATGAGTGCGAGATTCGCAAAAGATTTAAAGTACCAGATGGTCTGTGTTTCACGAGCTTACGAAGAATTGAGTTTAATCTCACTATGATATTATGGTAACAATAGAGTATATGCGTTATTGGGTATTTTTTTATCTATGGCTTCGAGCCAAGTGGGGGAGTTTGCTATTTATTAAGTTGATTGCGCGATTAGGTGCTATGTTAGTTCCAATCTGAGGCGTGTTGGTAAGTCAGTGGTGGCTCATGGAGATTGAAGTCGAGGATGGCTCGAGTGAAGGAAAATTCTTACAAAGGTTATATGGTGCTTCGTAGGTGTGTGAGAATCACAAGATGTCTTAAGTTATTGTTGGTAAAGAATGCTCGGTCATAGAGCAGGAAGATGCTTGGTGGTATTGGGATGAGGTCGTATCCTGCGGTGTTAGAATGCTAATGAGGCACATGTGGCTCTGTTCGTTTGATCAAGCTAATTGCAGTGTAAATAGAGTAAATGACTCTCAAGAATGGTTCTAACGTGTTCAAGATTCTACATGTAACAATCAGATGTTTTAAAGTTGTATATGTGGTTAGAAACTAAAATTTTCATTGGAAGAGGTCATGACTTGTGGTATTTCTATGTTAATTATGGGATTCTATGTATCAATATCAGGAAAAGTAAAGGTAACAGATTTAGATTCGCAGGAAGTTCTTTAGAGTAAAGTATTCTAGAATGTGGTGTTTCTGGGAATGTTAAGAAAGTATTCAATGACGTATGAGCCTTAGACGATGTGGCTTTATGCTTGGTTCCATGTGGTAAGTCTGAGTTGAGGATTGTGGTTCTACAGCAAAAAGGAAATATCAAGCTGAAGATGAATTAGAAGGAAATTTAGATAGATGGGGTAGTTTGGTAGTAGACCGGACCGGTATGGTAAGGATATGATTTGTTCCTTGTGTGTGTTCGAGGTAATGAGTTCCTACATGTATTTTGCGGCAATTCTCTTAGGTTTTGACAGCTTTCTTAGCTTGGTTGAGTTAGAAGGATTCAGTCCTGGCAGGTCTGATTTGTGCAAAGGGAACTCAGATAGTCCTTGATGGTCTTTACCGCAGTTTATAGATGTATATTTTCTATGGGCATGCGGAGCATGGGATGTATAGTGATTTTCTTCTAGGTGGGACCAATGGGAAGTTCTTGACTAGTTGAGTACGTAGATGTTTGTGACTCGGAAGGAAGATGAAGTTCTCATGTTATCCCAGGATGGTATGGTATATGCGATATGTTGTGGAGGATTGCAATTTGCATGTGTAAGGTTACAGTTCAGTTCTGAATGGAAAGTCATAAAAATTCTTAGGCATCACGGGCAGTTTTAGGTGATTAGAGAAATTAGCTTCAGGTGAGTAGGGTGAATGATCTTCAGATGATTAAGGGAATGGTATTGCTAATCATAGTGACTTGATGAGGGTATATATTTCAGAAAAAGGCAATGTGATTAAGTTGATAGTACTTTGGCAGTACTGTGGTGCTTTCTTGTTAGATCAACTGCCGATACTCGAGTTTGCTTGATGGCACAGGGGAATTTTAAAATATCTTTCGTGGAATGATTGGGTACTTGAGGTGTGATATGTATCCGGACGATGGAATTTGGGATTAGGTATGGTGATTTGTGTGCTACATGGAGTTGGAGACTGTAAGTTCTCATATTTAGGCTATTTTATGGTTGTAGATCGTGTGCATCGGCACTGTTTAGGGACTATCGGGGTTTAGAGACCCGAATGGACCCTTTTTTGCTTGGGATATTAGGTCTTGGATGTGATATTGGGTTCAGACTGGTTGTTTCTGTGTTGTGTTTATTATGAACTATTATAATAAGACGGTGATATTGGCTATGCCAGAAAATGCCACGGATTGAGTGGCGACATTCGACGGATTATGTCCTATTGGGGATTTTTTTATGTTTTGAAGACCCAACGGACGGCTGGGAAGGATTTGTCTTTCTTATTTGGGCTCTTGTGATGAGTGTTAGTGCTAAGGCTCCTCATATTGATTCGATTCCGAGGGTGAGGGACTTTTCGGGTGTGTTTCTTATAGCCGACATATCGTCGGGCAAGGTTGTTAATTTCGGTATTGATTTGGTGCCTTGCACCGTATTGTATGGCACCGATAGAGTTATAAAGGTGGAAGGAGTAGCTTCAGGTTTCCTTGATAAGGAGTTCGTTGGCAGGCCAATATAGGTGAGTATTCTATCTTAAGTTGGCTTGGTTGTCTCCGAACGGTATTGTAGAGGGAGGTATTCATTCGGCCGTCGTTGAGCTTATTAGTGATCTGGGGAGATCTATAAGTTACCTTTCTGTGTTGCGAGGTGTTATGATTTGTTGGTAATAGGCACATATGGTGCGGTTCAGTTGGGGTCTCTTAGTGGAATTCAAGCGGGAAAAGTAATTGGAGTTGCTCAATAAATGGCATATCGGTTATGTCCTATCAGGTTGCGTGGCATATGTTATTGGTTTCACCGTGAGTGTAATGATTTGCATGGGTTCCAGATGTCATATTGTGCGCGGTTGTCAATTTCGAGCATAGTGGCTTGAGGTGTTTAATGTGGGCAATGTTTGGATATGATCGCGCATTGGCAACGAAGCTATGTGGAGATATGACCTTGATGGTTAGATTCGTGTGCTCTATTTCTATGATGTAAGACGGGTTCTCAGCCTTGTGTTGTGATGGTACTGGTGAGCTTGGGGTGTAGCTCCTTCGTTTGAGTCATTTTCATGATTTGAGTATGTTCGGACCCTTTCTTATTGGTGCGCGTATTATGCAAGTTGTGGCTTAGGCCTGTATTGATGTGTCATGTCACCAGAGTGGTGTGCTGGATTCGAGGTGATCATTGGGATCATTAATGAAAACGAATGGATTTGATTTTAGTGTGTTGGAAAGATAATATTGAAATTCGGCTTGGGAATCTGCTGTGGTATTAGCCAAAAGGGAAGTGGCTTCATGAATGGTGGATCTGAGAAATGGTGATAGCTTACTGCATGTTTTAGTTATCAGTTGCAGTATATGTGAAAGTGTTGGAATGAAACTTTAGCTGATAAAAGGTTTTCTACCGGTATTCAGGCATTGTGTGCAGCTGCTGTGAATGGAAGTTATCGCTATAGGTATTTGAGTTATATGGTATATTAGGTAATTGCACCTGAGGTTGCAGGTATGGGTTATTATAGCTGGTTTAGGCTTATTCTGAATATAGATGTGAGGTTCTGATCCTGTGTATGATTTCAGAAATGGAAATGTGGTTATAAGGTTATGGGCTAGGTTGAGTTGTGAAATTTTAGTTACAATGTGCTATCAAACCTATATGAGATAGGGTGATGTGGGATCACCCCGGGTATATGCATAGTAAGGTTATTCAGCGATTGGTTGGCTTTTAGAACAACTCTGGGTACGTTTGAGGACGAACGTGTGTCTAAGAGGGGGAGGATGTAATGACCCGACTGGTCGTTTTGAGCTTTTGCACTTTGATCGCCAGTTCTCGGGCATTAATTGTCCCATGTAATGTGTTATGACTGATGTAGATCGTTGGTTTTGGTTTTTACGGAAATCGGTTTGAATTTGAAAGAAGAGTCTCAGTTGAAAGCTTTGAATTTGAAAGGTTTGACCAAGAGTTGACTTATTTATATATGAGCTCGGATCAGAGTTTTTATGATTTTGTTAGCTTCGTTAGGTGATTTGTGACTTAGGAGCGCGATCGGAATTGGTTTGGAGGTCCAGTGTAGAATTAGGCTTGAATTGGCGAAGTTAGTATTTTGGCGATTTTCGGCTGGTAGGCGAGAATTTGATCTGAGGGCTGGAATGGAATTCCGAGAATTGCTGTAGTTTCGTTATGTCATTTGGGATGTATGTGCAAAATTTCAGGTCATTCGTATGTGGTTTGGTTGGGTTTTTTATCAAAAGCGTGTTTCGAAAGTTTTTAGAAAACTTAGGCTTGAATTCAATGCGAATTGATGGATTTGGTATTGTTTGAGGTGTTTTGATGATTGGAACAAGTTTGAATGAAGATTTAGGATGTGTTGGTACTTTTGGTTGAGGTCCCGGGGGCCTAGGGGAAGTTTCGGGTGGTCAATCGGACCATTTTTGAAGTTGAAATGTTGTAGAAAAACTATTCTGATGTTGTAGAGTTTTTGTCTTTCGCGATCGCGTAGGTGGTGTCGCGATCGCGTAGAAGAAATTTGGAAGGTAGGAAATTTTCTCTTCGCGTTCGCATTTGTGTGTTCGCGATCGCGGAAGGTTAGATATTTGAGCTTCGCGTTCGCATAAGTCTTTTCGCGTTCGCGTATAAGGAATTATGGGTCAGAGGTCATTGCCCTTCGCGCTCGCATATGTGGTCCCGTGTTCGCATAGTTTGGAGAGAGGAAGCATTGCGTTCGCAGTTCTATGGTCGCGTTCGCATAGAGTGTTTTTTAGGCCATGGAATTTTGCCCGTCGCGATCGCGATGAAGGAATCGCAGAGTTGGGCAGTAAGTTTATAAACATTTCATCCGCGATTTTTAGCCATTTTTCCTCCATAGCTGAGCATTTTGAGAGCTTTTTGAAGGTGATTAAAGAGGGATTCAAGGAGAATTAATTGGAGGTAAGATTTTGGAACCTAAAACGTAATTTTTTATTGTGAAATTAACCTAGAAATTCATGGAACTTAAGCTAAAATGGAATAAACTAGGGCTTGGGATTTTGAAATTTGATTTAGGGATTTGAAGGACCATTTGAGGTCGGATTTGAGAGCTTTTGGTATGTATGAACTCGTGAGGATATAAGGAACTCGTTGATGTGAAAATTTCTGAGTTTCGAGGAGTGGGCCCAGGGCTCGGGTTTTGGTCATTTCAAGATTTGTGCCTGTTATTGATTGTTTTCGCTTGGGCTTTGTTCCCTTAGCATATTGTGATGTATTTGTTCTGATTTTGGATAGATTCGACGCACGTGAAGGCCGATTTGAGGGGCAAAGGCTTCGCGAGCTAGGGATTTCGTCGGTTCGAGGTGAGTAATGATTGTAAATGATATTCTGAGGGTTTGAAACCCCAGATTTGCACATCGTAGTGCTATATTGAGGTGACTTGCACGCCGGATAGCGAGCGTAGGGTAGAGCACCGTTGGGGATTATGACTTGGTCCGTCCCGATTGATGAATTTATCATGTATTTTACTAAAACTTACTTGTTATCATCATGATTTGGGTTGATTGCCATATTTGGGCTTCGCGCCAATTATTTGCACCATTCGGGGATTATTATCACTATTTCCTTATTGTTTGACTTATTACTTGAACTCAATCATGTTGTTTTTCACTATTTTACAACTCAGCCATTTTTACTCGGTTTTTGAGACTTAAATGATACTTCTAAATGATGTTTTGGACTGAGAACTACTGTTTTACTAATGCTAGAGGGGCTCGTGATGATTTTATCTGACAGAGTGAGGCTGATGTCCTGTGTTGTGAGGATACTATGGGATCGGGCTGCGTGCCGCAGTAGTGTTATACTAGTACAGATATAAGGCCGAGTGCCTAGATTTGATGCCAGGAGATGGCTTGATATTGCTTGGGCCGTAAGGGGGCCCTCCCGGAGTCTGCACACCCCCAGTGAGCGCCGTCGACGAAATAAATGGAACGGGTTGCATGTCGCAGTGATATATGGATCGGGCTGCACGCTGCAACGGTTACTATTTGATACTGATTTATGTGTTTACTTTGCTTCATTTGTGTGCCATTATCTGTTGTCTGTGTTACTTCACGGGGTATCTACCTGATTGCCTGACATTATCTGTTGAGTGAGTGTTGTGCCCGAGGGGCGGATTTTTGTGCTTATCTGCACTAATTGTTTTGCATTCATTTGCATAAGTGTTGAAAAAGTCATTTTCAAAAGAGGTTTAAACTGAGCTAAGATGTTTTCTAAAGATTTCACAGTTTCACTACTTTTTCTCAATGGGTTTTATACTGCTTCTATACAGCATGATGATTTGCCTTACGTGATTTCTTACTACTCATTTGTTATTTACCTTTATTACTCACTAAGTTGGAGTACTCACTTTACTCCCTGCACCTCGTGTGCACATGTAGGTATTTGCTCTCCCGATAGCGGGTTTTGAGCTGATCGGAGGCTAAGTTATAGGAGTTTAGCAAGGTGATTGCCAACGTTCGCAACGCAACATTTCTTCCTTTTGTTCATCAGTCCATTTTAAATATTTTAGGCCTTGTAGTTGTATTTATACTCTAATAGATGCTCGTGACTTGTGACACCCCGGCTTGGGCTGTGTTTGGGTTGTATCCCGCACTTAATAAATAAATCTTTGTTTAGACTGTGGTTATTTAATTATGCTAAAACTGTGTATCAATATTTAACTATTCTGAAAAGGCGAAATGGGTTGGTTTCCTGGACTTGTCTTCACGAGAGGCGCCATCACGAGCGGATCGGGGTTTGGGTAATGACAAATGGCGAACAAGAACACACCGAGCGTAGAACCTTGGTGTAACCCTATTACAACCGGAAAATGATCAGTCACCTCCTACTGTCCTAACCCGATTCTTTGCCCCATCATACATGTCCTTAATCGCCATAATGTAAGGAATCGACATACATTTTGCCTCCAAGCATCTCCAAAGAACTTCTCTAGGAACCTTGTCATGCGCTTTCTCTAGGTCAATAAATACCATGTGCAGATCCTTATTCCTCTCTCTATATAGTTCCACCAACCTCCTAACAAGGTGTATAGCTTCTATAGTAGAACGACCCAGCCTGAACCCAAACTAGTTATTGGATACAGACATTGTCGTCCTCACCCTCACTTCAACCACCATTTCCCACACTGTCATGGTATGACTCGATAATTTGATACCCCTATAAGTGTTACAACTCTGGATATCACCTTTGTTCTTATACAATGGAACTACCGTACTCCACCTCCATTCATCCGGCATCCTCCTCGCCTTAAAAGTAAAATTAAACAACCAGTCAACCACTCCAAATCTGCTCTCCCCACACACTTTCAAAATTTCACCCGAATCTCGTCTGGCCCGGTCGCTCTGCCCCTACTCATCTTACGCACAGCTCTCACGACCTCCTCAACCTTGTTACGCCTGTAGTATCCAAAGTCCTAGTGACTCTCAGAATGCTCCAATTCGCCTAGCACAATATCCCGATCCCCTTCTTCATTAAGAAGTTTATGAAAGTAAGTCTGCCATCTCCTCTTAATTTGAGCATCTTCCATCAACACTCTACCATATTCGTCCTTGATGCATCTTACTTGGTCCAAATCCCGAGCCTTCCCCTCTCTCAACTTGGCCAACCGAAATAACTTTTTCTCCCTGCCCTTTCCCCAGTTCCTCGTACATACGACCATACGCTGCAGTTTTAGCCTCCATGACCACCAGCTCAGCTTCCTTCCTAGATACCTTATACCTCTCCATGCACGCTCGCCCCTCCTCCATACCTATGATCCCCGCTAACTTTAGGTACGCCGTCTTCTTCGTTTCCACTTTATCTTGGACTACTTCATTCCACCACCTCCTTTGTGCCCACTAGAGATGCCCGTCGAGACCCCTAACACCTCTCTCGCGGCCTCCCTTATATAGTCTGTTGTCCCTGACCACATAATGCCCGCGTCACCACTGCTCCTCCAAGCTCTCATAGTTGACAACCACCCCTCCAACTCTTGGGCTTTATCCTGAGTTAAGGCTCCCCACCTGATTCTTGGTCTCCCTCAAGCAGACCTTTTCCTCCTCTTTAGAGTGAAACCATAAAAAAGATGCTTTTTATAAGAAGAAGAGAGATGTATTTAAAATATGGATGTGTTTTATCGTTTGTATTTAGCGGGTGAATTTTTATTTTTAGCGGGTTAGTTGGGTGTATGAGTGAGATTTCTATGTTTTGTTTGGTCGTTTATTATTTTATTTAGTCCAAAATATTAAAACATTCATATGGACTTTCACGACCTATTTTTACACCAGAAAGTTTGATAATTCCGGTTGAGTGACTATTTGTGTACAGTAGAAATCGTTGAGTGACTTTCCTGTTACAAATGAAAAAAACGTGACTTTAATCCATGATATTTGATAGTTGAATGATCATTTGAGTAATGAACTCCTCGTATGTGCATATATTGAACTCTTGCATTCCGGACCCTTGTAAAGTGGAAATAAGTGTTTCTAAAATCTAAATACTTAATACCCCTGTAAAAAGGAAATTGTATTGTTAAAATTAATACTTGTATAGTATTTTCATAATAAATGAATTATAAATTTGGATTTTAAAATATAAAGGTTATGTTTGCAGTTGATCATATAATAGGGGCCATTTGCATCTATACCCGCCTTTTGGGTTACGTTTTAACTAGGGGCGTTCATGGTTCGGTTTGGATCAGTTTTTTCCTAAACAGAAACCAAACCAAGTGAGTCGGGTTTTCAAATATTATAACCTGAACAAACCAATTTAGTCGGTTCTTTCTCGATTCAGTTTATGTCGGTTTTTTAGTTTTTTCAGTTATTTATTGATTTTTTCTTAAATATAAGGCATATACTACCAAACACTATTTCGGCGACAACGTAATACTATCAAATCGATTGCCTTTTGAAAAATCTATTATTTAATAAGATATATTGATGATAATTGAATCAAATAGTGATGAATAATTTAAGGATTCAATTAATATATTATTTTTTAACATGAAATAGATTCTTACACTTAACAAAAGAAAATTACAAATCAAACTAGAATGTAAAGGTAAAGAACTGCACTAAAAGCGCAAACAATTAACAGTTACTAAATTTTTTGAAACTTTGTATAAAAGTGTGTATATATATATATATATATATATATATATATATATATATATATATATATATATATATATATATATATATATAATAACTTTAAAATAACTACTCCTATATTCGATTTGGTTCGTTTTTTTTTTATTAAAACCAAAACCAAACCAAATTTGATCGATTTTTTAATTTCAAAACCAAAACTGAACCAAATCAGAAAGTATCAGTTTGGTTTGGTTTTCGATTTTTCGGATTTTTATGAACACCCCTAGTTTTAACTTATACCCGTTTTGCCAAAAAAATTGCAAGCGTACCCATTTTTCGCGTAACATCAAGCATACAGGCCTGAAGTAGCAAAAATTTCGCCTGAAGTGTAGCAAAACTTCAGATATTTTTGCATGAAGTTTGGCCTGACTTGCAAAGGCAATCACGCAAACTTCAGTTTATAGTACAAATGGCAAACTTCAGTTCAATAAAATAACAACATGTGTTGGCCGCAGTTTTTGTTTGTAATTGCTGAACTTAAGCATTATAGTAGTTGGAGCTTTATTCTGTATTTCCAGAACTTCAGCATGTTTTAGCTGAAGCTTTGTTCTGTATTTGCTGAACTTCAGCATGTTTTAGCTGAAGTTTTATTCTATATTTGCTGAACTTCAGCATGTTTTAGCAGAAGCTTTATTATGTTTGTGATGAACTTCAGGGCTGAAGTTTATTTTGTATTTGCTGAACTTCTGCATTTTAGGAGCTGGAGTTTTTGTTTATATTTATTGAACTTAAGCATTTTTAGAGCTGAAGTTCTAAAACAACAATGACAAGTTGTCACTAAGATCCAGTTGTTAGCTACTATTTATTGTATATTTTAGCCTTAGAATAATAGAATTATCAGGAAATTTGAAAAGCAATACTCCTATAAAATAAGTCCATTAGTAAAAATAAAATCTTCACCTAATGCACAGGGAATCAAGTTGTGCTTTCATGTTTCAATAGCAATTAAAATTAGAATTTCCGAACTGGACGGTCCAGAAGCTAATTCCTAGATGTAAAGAGCTAAAATAATAAATATAAGTTGTTCTCTCTCTCACACACATAATGGGACAAGTAGATATATATGAATCATCATGCTAGAACACATAATAATATCTCAATCTTCAGCATTTAGAAAATGAAGGAGGAGGAAAAAGAGGCCTGAAGTTATTTAAACAGTGGGTATAAGTTAAAACTTTTTAAAAAAGTGAGTATATATTAAATGAGGAGACCAAATAGGGTGTCGTGGAATTTTTACTATAATAGGAGTGGTTGGTGTAATTTATCCTTGATGAGAAAAAAAAGAGTGTAATTTATCCTTTAAATTTTTTTTAAAATATGTAGAAGAATCAGCAAAACCCCCTCACAAAAACCCTTCCCACAGATAATAATTAAACCTCGCAATCTGAAGCAAAGACTGAAAGAAATATCAACAATGGAAACTCACTCGGACGGCACCGACGAAATCGCCGCCGTCAAGGAGCTCCGGCAACAACACGAAACCCGTATTCAAACCCTGCACAATGCTCAATTGGAACTCATCGCCTCTCTACAAACCCTGGTTCCCGACATCGTCTCTTCACTCGACCTCTCCCTCAAGACCATTTCGTCCTTCAATGGGAAACCCTTTACCCCTTTACCCAACCCCCTCCCTAACACCCCTAACCCTAACCCTAATTTACTCGTCCCCCCGAAGATTAACCCCAATTCTAGCAGTGGTGCACACGCAAAATCAGTTCCGGAAGCTTCTGGAAGCGTTAATGAGAGGGATAAAATGGTAATTGATGAATACGGGGGACCGTTGTCCGTCGTAAGGGCGATGGTTGCAGTGTGTTTGTTAGAGAGAGTGCCGTTTACGGCTATTGATTCGTCTACTTTGTTAAGGAAGTTAGAGAATGATCAGTCACATACGGCTTCTGAAAAGGCGGCGATTAGGGAGCTCGGAGGGGAGTCGGGGCCGATAATGGCTGTGGAAACGGCGTTAAAATCAATGGCGGAGGATTATGCTTGTGTAGAATTGGAGAATTTTGTTGTTAGTGGGAAATCTAGGGTTATGGTGTTGAATATTGATAGGACTAGGCTATTGAAAGAGTTGCCCGAAAGTAAGCAAAATGAGGGGAGTAGTGTCAGTGGAAGTAATCGGAATAATAATAATAATAATCAGGAAATGGTGAAAATAGGGAGTGATAATGGAGGATTTATGGGAATGGGAAGGGCAATGAGTGAAATGTGGGAGCATTCACATATGCAGGGGATGACAGCTATGTTTCCCGGCAATATGGGTCCGAGAGGTGGGCATAGAGGTATGGTGGGTATGATGGGGATGCCTAGAGGTGTTGGTGTTCCGCCTCCAATGCCTAGACCACCAATGGGGCCAAATGGTGGGTTTGTAGGAGGAGGAAATTCTATTGCTTTGAAACCTAGGACAGAAGAAGATGACATGAAGGATTTAGAGAATATGTTGAATAAAAAGAGTTTTAAGGAAATGCAAAAATCGAAAACCGGGGAGGAGTTGTTGGACCTTATTCATCGACCTACAGCAAGGGAATCTGCCGTCGCTGCAAGGGTATTGGATATTCTACCTTTGTCGATTTCATCTCATCATATGCTTTAATTGATAATATTATTGAACAAATAGATGCTGACTTCTAATATAAAGTTATCGCAGATATCATGAGCTGATTAATTTGTATTCTTTGGTACATTGCATTATGGAAATAAGTGAAACTTGCTAAGTCACATCAATTTCATATTTCTGCTTCAATTGCAGTGTCCAAATTCATTTCTTCTTCTCCCTGACTTCGTTTTGTAGCCTTTTAGTTGAAATGGGTTCTCTTATCCATATTGATTGAATTTCCTATGTTTCTCTGCTGCACGTGTTTTCTTATCTCTTATTTCTTTCCCAAAACTTTTGTAGCACATTATCTCATATTAATTGGTGGCTTTTTATCTGAATTGTATTTCAGTTCAAAAGCAAAGGTGGTTCACAGGTGAAGGAATATTGTTCAGCTTTAACAAAGGAAGATTGTCGACGCCAATCTGGTTCCTATATTGCTTGTGATAAGGTTAGACCAATAGCCCGTTTGGTCAAGCTGCAAAAATCAGCTTATTTTGAGAAGCGCTTTTTTTCAAAAGTGCTTTTGGTGAGAAGCAGTTTGTGTTTGACTAATTAGTTTGAAAAACACTTCTGAGCAACAATTAGTGTTCGGCCAAGCTTTAAAAAACTGCTTCTAAGTGTATTTTTCTCAAAAGTGCTTATCAAAAAAGTACTTTTGGAGAGAACCTACCTTTTTCTGCTTCTCCAAAACTGCTTCTACTTCTCCTCAAAAGCATTTTTTTTTCCTTCCAGAAGCTTGGCCAAACACCTCAATTTTTGGCCAAAAGTGCTTTTGGCAAAAAAAAAAAAAAAAAAA
>MU688040.1:0-21656 GCA_026770625.1 Nicotiana glauca | reverse complement strand
TTTTGGAAAAAAAAAAAAAAAAAAAAAGCACTTTTGGCCAAAAATAAGCTTGGCCAAACAGGCTACAAGTCATTTTAGGTGTCACTGCTTTAAATATCTTATGACTATTAGAGTTCTGAAAATTGCTTTTTGTTTCGAACATAGAATAGTAATCCTAACCGTTAATGAAGATTGTAGATGGTGTTAATCACAATTTTATTAAAAGCCATTGATTTGTAACTTAAAGTGATGCGAAGCGTGGGGTTGTCCATTCATGGGCTAAGCAAGGGGTTGCCACTTCATGGGCGAAGCTACAGGTTTCAGCTAAGTGTGCGATTCAAACAATGACACATAAATTGACCCAACGAGAAATAGTGGATTCTTTGATTCTCAACTTTGAGGAGGTGGATTGGTATCGGCATTGTAGCATATTGGAAGTTAAAATTAATTATTTCATTGGAATTTTGATTATCATTGTACTAATTCTTATATGTATGATATTTTTAATTTTCTTTAACTTTGCACTTCCTTTAAAGAAGCATGTGCTTCAAGCTCCATGGATCCCGCCGCTTTTTGCGTTTTTCTCTCTTTTAAAAGCACTTGTTAAGCATTACCTTTATTTCAGATTGATACGATAACGTTATTATGATGCATTTTAGGTTCATTTTCGGCGAATAATTGCTGTGCATACTGATGTCAACTTAGGTGATTGCTCTTTTCTTGATACTTGCCGCCACATGAAGGTAATTTCCATGACTAACTTGTTTACCAAATGATTTGCTTTTATCTGCTGGAAACAGATTACTTACACTCATCTAATTGGCAGACATGCAAATATGTCCATTATGAGCTTGACTCAACACCAGATGTATCACCCATGATGATGGGAGCAGCTACCTTGCCCCCTCCGAAGTCTTTGAAGCCTCAGCGTGCTCATTACTGTTCAGAAGTAGAGCTTGGTGAACCACAATGGATTAATTGTGACATACGGTCATTTAGAGTGGATATTTTAGGGCAGTTTGGGATTATAATGGCTGACCCACCATGGGATATTCATATGGAATTGCCTTATGGGACAATGGCTGATGATGAAATGCGCACTCTAAATGTCCCTGCACTGCAAACTGATGGTCTTATATTCCTTTGGGTGACTGGACGTGCCATGGAGCTTGGGCGGGAATGGTTAGAGTTCTTCCCTCTCTCTCAATCTATTAAACATCTTCTCTGCTAGGTGATAACAAAAGTAGACAGGTATAGCTTGACTTAGATGTGTAAAATCTGTAGTATGACGCTGCATAACATCGAAGGCTCTTTGATAGTTTGTGCTGTGAAATGTCATTATTATTAGTGAGCGACTTGACTATCATTCTTGTGGAAATCATTATTAGCGGAGATAACATAATTCCTGGCTTTTTTGGTTGTACAAATGAAGTAAGTAATGGGGATCCTATAACAATGGGGCATAGGCTAAAAAATCACTTCTTATCTTTCTTCCAATTGTTTGTGTTGCAAACAAAATAAATAAATTGAAGTGTATCTCTCCATTAACTTAAAACCTTTTTTTGATGATGATGGTGGCCGTGATAGTATGCGCCCACATCGACTATTCCATTGTGTACATACTACCTCCCTCTAGCACTGATAGTAACTCAGCCCGTCAAAGTTTAGGCAGATCATGAGAAGGAATCACATAGTTTATTTGTTTCTTCTAGAAATTGAACCGGGTCTCCAAGGTTCTCCACTAACTTAAGCTTCTAGATGAAATGTTCATACATTTCAATTATTTAACATGAAATCACGCCCAATCTTTGGCGAACCTATTCTCACACAATCACCATTAAGGTCTATGTGTGAACCCCCAATACCGGCTTACGCGTACGAGAGGATAGATAGTATCTCACATCGGATATAAAAGGCAGACAAAACAGTCCATAAATGTGCTGGGACACTCACCTATTACCTTAAGTTTTGGATGATTGGTCAAATAATTAAATAGGGTATCAGAGGAGGCGGAGATCCTAGATTTGAGTCTCGCTTATAGCCGTCATCAAATATATCTCTATGTGCTTGGATCAAGAGTTAGGTCCACATGTGAGGAGGTGTGTTTGCAAACTAATAAATGGAAGTGTCCTCTTTTTTGTAATCATTGCATCTTCTTGGTGCCAGCAATATAACTTCTTGCTTCTTAAAAAAAAAACCCTTCTCTAATAGCTTAAGCTTTTAAAGAGAGGGTCACACAATTCAATAATTTAACAGTTTGGAACAAGTTTGAGATTACTTGATTTATCCAAAAAGAAAAAAATAATATCAAAGATGCATAGTTGATTGTCACAAAGCCAGTCACTAACAACTGCTTGTTGGCTACTACTTATGTGTATTGTGCAATACCGTCTGTTCAAGAGTTTCTGTCATGAATTTAGGGGTGCAAATGGATAATATGGTTCTTATCCATATTTGACCACTTTTTAAAAAGTTCATTATCCAACCCATTTTTTAGTGGATAATATGGGTGGTTAATTGCTTTCTTTTAATCATTTTGCCACCCCTAGTTATGATGATGGGCTTAGAGTTTGCCATACACCTGTAATAATTTCAGTGGTAAAAGAGAGCCTGAGCTATGAATTGTTAATTACTGAATAGGCAAGTCGGATTGTTTGTTTAAATTATTGAACCAAGCACTAGAAGCTTATTAAAAAAAATATGTAGGAGCTTGCGTTGTTAACCTTGGGGCAAAATTTACTTGAAGTTGACAGAACTCTGAAGACTCAGGTCATCATTTGGTTTTATATTTTAAAATTATATAATTCCTGCTCTGTGAATAAAAGAGTTATGACTGCTAAGTTCCATTACATTGGTACCATTCTTGCAGTCTAGAACTTTGGGGTTACAAACGTGTTGAGGAGATCATTTGGGTTAAGACCAATCAACTTCAGCGAATCATCAGAACTGGTCGGACAGGCCATTGGCTTAATCACAGTAAGGAACACTGCCTTGTTGGAATAAAAGGAAATCCAGAGGTAAACAGGAATATTGATACCGATGTCATTGTAGCAGAGGTTCGGGAAACGAGTCGTAAGCCAGATGAGGTGAGAGAAATTTAGATTCTTTTGTTCTTTTCGTAAAAGAAAAAAAGAGCTAGAAACTGAAAGCTTCAAAGCATAGACACGTTTATTGATGCTCATGGAATAGCCTAATTTTATAAAATGTCTGTACTCTTAGGGCTCGTTTGGTAAGAGGGATAAAGGATAATTAATCCCGGGATTAAATTTGAGATGAGTTTGTCCCATGTTTGGTTGGGATAAAATCATTGTATAACTAATCTATCCGGGGATTGTAGTGTTGTTTTTATCCTTATGGGAGGTGGGATGACAATCTCAGGATAACTAATTCCGGGATAATTAATCCTAGGATAACTTGTTTCCCAACCAAACGACCCTTAGTGTTACATTAAGTTTAGTGGTTGTGATTCTATGTTACTCCCTCCGTCTCAATTTGTTTGATATAGTTTGGATTTCAAGAGTCAAACCCAATTTGTTTGACACAGTTCCGATTTCAAGAGTCAAGCCCAATTTGTAGTGTGGGATGACAATCTCAGGATAACATAACTAATTCCGGGATAATTAATCCTAGGATAACTGGTTTCCCAACCAAACGACCCTTAGTGTTACATTAAGTTTAGTGGTTGTGATTCTATGTTACTCCCTCCGTCTCAATTTGTTTGATATAGTTTGGATTTCAAGAGTCAAACCCAATTTGTTTGACACAGTTCTGATTTCAAGAGTCAAGCCCAATTTGTTTGATACAGTTCGGATTTCAAGAGTCAAATTAGCTTTTTCTTACCACGATTTTTGCATATGCCTTTTGAATATTTTGAATTGTTAATTATTGTGACTTTTAGTACTTTTTATGTAGTTTCCAAATATGTAATTTTTTGTTTCAAAAACTTTAATATTCTATGTTCGAATTCATGGTCAAAATTAAGAAGTTTGACTCTTGAAATCCGTATAACAAATTGGGACGGAGGGAGTACTATTTTATTGTTTATTCTTATTTTTTCTTGATACTTTGACTGTTGTTGGGTTATACATAAACAATGCTTTTGCTTTGACATGTTAGATGTATCCCTTGCTCGAAAGAATTAGTCCAAGGACAAGAAAGTTGGAGTTATTTGCTCGGATGCACAATGTTCATGCTGGGTATGCATTCTTGATCTACTTGCTGATCTTCAACTGAAAGTCAGAGACTATTAAACATGGTTTTTAAGAATGTTGCACCCGCACAATCACATATGGAGGGAACTATTTTGGGCTTCTAACTTCTACTAATAATTTATGTTCTTTATTTAAAGTACTTCCTTATCACATCTTAGAACATAAGAATATGATCCTACCATATGTGATGTCAAAAATTGGTCCTTTCTGCTTGAAATATTAGGTTTGTGGTGGTCAGTGCTAGTACAGTATAAGAAAGTTTTTTTTCTATTATGAGTTTAAAAATAAAAGCTTGATAATCCACATTTAGTGGAATACTAATTAATTCTCCTCTTTTATGTTCTCCCCAAAAAAGAGAAAAACAGAAAGATTCTCAAGAATTTTTTTTAGTGAAGAGAGTAATTAGTAAAACATTATCAGATACCATTCGTAGAGAAATGATTTAATGTCATCATATTTTTCCATTGCACTTAGTTAAGATAAATACTCAGTATAACAATCCATAAATGTATCAGGTGGATGGCACTTGGAAACCAACTACAAGGGGTACGATTAGTTGATGAAGGGCTTAGGGCACGGTTCAAGGCTGCATATCCAGATGTGGAGGTGCAACCTGCATCACCTCCAAGGGTGTCCGCAATGGAAGTAGATTCAAGTTCTAATCAAATGAAGAATGCATTTGCAGGAGGGGAACTAAAGACTGCAGGGACCCAGTTCGCTGAGGCCACAGCTCCAGATGCAGCCTGTGCAACTGAAGGAAAAGTAAAAAGCGATGTGGAGATGGCAAGCTAATAACTTTGTTTCAAGAGCTAGTTATTTTCCTGTAACACTTGGTTCATCCACGTAGTTTTGCCCTGCCTATTTCTACCTGTCTCCGACAAGCTTTTTGCAGATGGGTGTGGAGTATTACTTCCATTAAGATTCTCGGGTGGCAGGACATGTGTCTGCAATTAGCCATAAAAAAAGAGCCTAACAGCAGTCTTAAGCATAGTAGGTTGATAGAATGTAATAGTACCTTGTTTGTTGTTTGTTGAAGATTAGGTCATGTGTCATATACATGTAATTTGTTAGGACATATATCCCTTTTGCAGACTTCGTCCGCGTAGTGAGTGGCTGTCCTTAGTGTTAGGTTGCAAGTGTAATCTACATCATAGCTCAAGAATGATCAGACACCTACTCTTTTTCTGGGTACTGCAGGTTACCACTTTTCTGTATGGTTTTCCCTTGGACGCACTCAACCGAACCCCTTCTAGTGTTTACACTTTACACCCAGATTACTTAGTTTTAGCTGCGTCAATGTTAAATTATATAAACAGTTGTTTTTATGAGTAATGTTCGATTGTAAAAAAAAATTGGGATATGATTTTGGGTGTGTCATATGACACTCGTATCATTTTATTTTTCTTTTGTTTTCCTTGATCTTGAATCCTACTAAGTTTGATGTGCTTTTTTTATTTAATGTTTCCTTTAAATCTTGTTTAACTACACAAACTCAAAGTCATGAAACTTTATGTAAGCAACACATAATATTTTTGTTCATACTTTAACACAAATGCAAGTGCCATTTCGTCAATTTATATATCCAAGTTTAAATCCTTCATCACTTATCTTGTGGGTTTAATAAAGATTTTAATTCAACGACTCTTTCGTGGCTTTTCACGAGAAAGGAGAGAAGTGTTGTCGGCGAATTGCTGGCTACAGCTAGCATGCATATGCTAAAATAATATTATAATTATATTATTGGGCACTAATGTTTTGTCTTTTTGAGTTACTATTAAACTTGTGAAATGCTTTTCTTTTACTCAGAAAATATTCAAAAGAGGCAAGTCTTGAAATCCTCAAAGTCCTGTCCTATGATGGTTATTGGATTGTCTCGTGGCCTTTTTAGTGCTATACCCTCGCACCTCCATCCAACTATTATCTTTCATATAGATACTTATTCTATTTTAGTTTTTCTTTGGGGTGACTCAGAAATAAAGGAAAAACGAAAGAGAAGATAAAGCGAGCTACCATAATTATGAGCTTTAGCTCAATCTTCAAATTTGTACTTCCTTAAGGTGGAGCATTCATCGAACAATATTTCCTCTTGGTGCCGTATGGACAGTTACAGTGAGAGAATTTCTGTGAAGTATTAAAACAAATTGTGGCTAGTGAAAATTGAATAAGTGACCTCACAAAATTTTTGTATTGCTACATATGCTTTTAGATTGTGTCAAAGAAATTTAAAATATAATATATAGAAGTACAAAATATAGTATATATAAAATGTAATGTTTCAATCGTGGAATCAGCTACTTATATTTGTAATGTAATCCTTTCCGGACCGTGCGTAAATGTGAGATTGTACACTGAGTTTTTTTTTTTAATTATCTTTTTTTCTCCTTTTGCTTTTCCATGTATACCGGGGCATAGATTAAAATATTATGACAGCCAACACAAACAAAAAAAGAGAGAATGAAATTGAAAAAGCAGGAGAGAGAATTATTCCTTTAGATGTCTAAAAAGAATGAGATGGATGACACAAAAGTATTGACCATTAAGGTAAAACGGTAATCTCCTCCCAATAAACTCATCATCATGAATGAGCTCTTCACAAATTTAACAACATACAAAGTAAATAGAATTAATGGCTCAATACAACAAAAAATATGAATTAAATCTCAAAATGTGCAGTTCCAAATGTAGTATTATTTCTCTAAAAAATGGTGCTTCCTAGAATCAGTGAGAGAAACACTGATCCAATAGCAGCAAAAATAGAGATATGCAATTTCCCAGAAGATGATTGATTAGCAGACTGGACAGGAATTGAGCCAAAAACAGTAGGGTAAGCAGGTGAATCTGCAGATGGAGCAAAAGCAGGTGAATCTTCTTCATAAGTTGTTCCATTTCCTCCTGGTATTGAAATATGAAGTTTCTGTGACTTTTCACAGTGTCCTTCTGCTCCACTTGTGAAGTAAAATTCCCCCGGTCTTGTAATGTTGAACAGAGAGTTGCCATTGTTCATGTACAAGATTGGATTTTTAAGGTTGCAACTGTTGTAACTCGCTTTCGTCACCTGTATTACTGAATCCTCACTTGGTGGGTACAAAAACACTGCAAAAAAAAAAAAAAGATTAATTCAAGAGCCAGATTGATGGGGTTGAATATTTTATTAAAGGGTATGTAAGAATGGGAAAATCTTGAAGATCTAAGCAAGAAATGGGAGGCTTACTGATTGAATCTCCAATTTTGAAGACATGATTCTTGGACCAATTGGTATAGACATCTTTATTTGCAGAAGAGGGTACATTCCAAGCACTTAAATCTCCAACTTTGTACTGATAACACAACACTTTGGTTTGTATTAATAGAAAGAACTGAAAAATAATGTACAAAGAATGGTACTTTCTTGGAATACTAAGAGTAGCCATGACTTGCGCAACTTTGTCTCTCTTCACTCTTTGTTTCCCTTTTGACAAAATTGAGTGTAAATACACAAATAAGAAGGGAGAAATTAGCACCTATATCACAGAGTGGCACAGTGAACCAGACATGTGCAGAGTTACTAAAATGCCCTTTATCTTCTCCATAATAGCATAATTACCTAGAAGAAAGCTGCCTGCCGTCAAGGGCAAAAGAGGGTCTCCAGCAAAGGAACAATTGGGTAGGGTCAATTATATGAGTAACAATGGCACATGGACAGTTGGACAAAGAAACAATGGATGCAGCTTAACATGGGAATGGAAAGGATTAGAGCAGGAAATGGTTCCTCAGTATGCATATAATTTTAGTTTATACAACATGTCACCATGTGCCCTGTGCCCTTGCAATTATTTATTTCAATTTATTATTTATTTTCTGTAATTTTTTTCTTTTTTGGTTAACAATACCTATGTTTCAATCCAAGTTAAGTTAATGCAATGGTATAAATCTTTATTATTCATGTCGCTCCATTTAAGCTATTCAGTCAACACAAGAACCAAAAGAAAAAGAACACACGTTGAGATTCCATTTTTACACAAACCTTGTAAAACCCTTCATTTTGGGGATCCCAAATGGCCAATTCTAATTGTTTAATGAACTAGTAAGTTAATTAATTAAACAGTGATGAAAGTCAACCTATATCTGATGTAGAAGAGCACATTATCTACAAATATAAAGCATAAAAGTATGAATTTTTTGCTGCACTATTGGTTTGTTCATTTGCAAAGTTTTGGCAACCAATTAGGCCCTTCTTTTAAGTTTCTTTTTTGGCACCTTAGAATGTTACTTAGAATGTTACTACTCACTTTTTTCATAGAAAAACTCAATCTTTCTATAATCTTCTTCCTTGTTGCTTCATTACTCCTTTTAATTTCTTCAAGTTAAGCGTCTATCTTGCTTAAAATTATTGCCAGGACTGTTAATGCACCAAAATGCAAAATGAATATTATTCAGAGTAAATATAATAGCACTAGGTAAACATTGTCTTCTACATATCACAGACATATTTATAAATGAATTAAAGAAAAACCAAAAATGGCAAATATGCTTTTACATTATCAGAAAAAACAGTGTAGCATGCTACATCAGCTTTCATATATTGATAGAAGGATACCCCTATTCTCATAGTTGCAAAATCTCCTTGTTGCATGAGTTCAGGAAGGTAACTTCTTCATATCCTTCTGACGAGAAAAAACCACTGGTGTACTATTTCATAAGCAGCACCCTATTTACCCATTGATTTTTTGTATAGAAAACTGATAGTTGATCTGCATAATCTCGCTGAATTAATGTGTCCAGCGACTTGCATCAACTTAGGCATTTAGGGGCGCGGTTTCCATTTCTCTCTCCTTGTGTGTTGCCCAATCTTGAGGTTCTGTAAATGCATCAACCAAAGAAAAATCTTATATCTGTGTCAACTATCGGATAGTTAACCCTTCAACAATCCCCGGGTGACAGATCTGACCTACTAAAATGAGTATTGTCGTTTTTTATGAAGAAAAGAAACAACAACAACAACAACAATATGCCCAGTATATTCCCACATGTTAAGTCTGGGGAAGGTAGTGTGTACGCAAACCTTACCCCTACCCCGTGAAGACAAGAAACATTGGTCCCAAAATCTATATTAGTATAACAGAGTTAACTATCTTTCACATAATCTCATATCTACAGTGATGAATCATTCATTGTGCTAACTTTCTATCAAACTCGCAGTAAGAACTATAAAGACAATTGGAAGCTATTCTTACTTGACTTTTCAGCAACAACAGAGAGGCGTTTCTGCAAGACTGATGCCACAAAGAGGAAAATCGAGCACATGCCAAACATAACAGTTATTGGAAATGCGTCAACCTGAACAAAGGAAAAATGGATCAGTAATCATATAAAGAGCAATCTTTGTATAAGGATATACATCACACATTGTGTGTGCCTTTATTACTTAGCGCTGCCAGCCACAAGACAGGGTTATAAGCGAGTAGTATCTTTTTTTCTTAGAGCTACCCTGCTTAAAATTACATAATATATATAAGTACAATAATAATATTACTTAGGTTGACGTAACAGTTAGATTGGAAAGAAAACTCACGTTGTACAACACAACGCACACAAAGATATTGAGAGGAATGCGGAAAAAGTTCATGATTGTGCTCCTAGCCTCCTCAGGAATGTACTGGGACCTCATTTTCATTATAGAAGGCCAAAATATTCCAACACAAGCCTCAAATGCACAAAAACCAAGAAGCTGAATGCAGCCAGAAAAAGAAATGCCTCCACCTTTTTCATTAGCAGGTGGCACCAAGAACTGTTTAAAGTGAAGAAATATAGGAGCTAGTGAGAAACAATAGAATTATGACACCTGCAGCTATGCATTTAATAAAATCAACCCCTATTCTTCCTTACACTTGTGAAGACAGGGATAAAGAGACAGACAGCAGATACTGCAAAAACAATCTGCATATAGCTCTCAACTTTGAGTGATGAGCGAGCCAGTAATCGAGATGCAAGGGAGCTGCCCAACATTGAAGACAACATAAAAGTTGCAAAGATGAAGCCATGAGGAATCTCCTCTGAATTAGGGCTCAGAGCAGGAGTCCACAGGAACACGAAAGTATACATTGAACCTTCAAATAGTGACTGTATAGCACCCAACAATGCAATTTTCTCATCTGATTGCATAAGAGAAGAACTGTTAGAGAAGCCTCCCAAATATCCTACAAAGCAAAAAAGTTGTTCCATCTGCACTACCTTTGTTAGAAAACCTTCGAATAACACAAAAAAATTAGAATAAGATTGTAACCTACTGCAGTAAGCTGGTCCGGATACCATCGTCATTCAAAAAGATTGTAACCTACTGCAAATGGGTCAGATATTTTGAAAAGGTTGCATCGAATTGAAAATTTGCAGCACTAAAACGTGTAAAGGAAGGATCAAAATGTCTCTGTTGCATTATAATCGGTCTTTTTCTTTTACTAAAACATCTAATATGATATACCTCTGCATAGATGAATAAGCTCAGAAGGATGGAGCAAAAGCTAAAATTTCAAAAATTACCAGAAGCAATTGCCACAGCAGCACCCTTGAATTGGGTAAGTAAGTCTTTGCTTTCTGAAGGGTCACCAAAATTCTCAGTCCAAGATGACAGTATAATGATCATACCAATAGCAAGGAAGCATGAAGCAGCATCAAAAGGAGAAACAGGACCCAGATTTAGTGTGTCCACAAGAACATTTCCAAATAGTCCGGCCAAAATAGCCACAAGACCATTGCCAAGAAATATTGCTTTTGAGAATGTTAATGATAGCCATTGTTGATCAAAACCCCTCTGCACGATAAGATACAAAATCAAATACATTGAAAAAGGAATACATCAGAGAACATGATACTACCATCAGATATGAGTGAACTAAGGATACACATTCTTAGTTGTAGATGGCCATTTGATGTATAATGTAGACTTAAGGAAGAACAGTTTGCTGCTTTATTACTGAAGAATGAAAATAAAGATTCTTGTAAATAATAACTTTCTAACCACAAAAAATAATCATAGTTGATAGAGGAATGTGTCCATATCGTTGGCAGGGATCTTAACAGAACACCAAGGCAAGTCATAATAGAAGAATTTAAGCACCTTATTATGCTCTGCGACAAGCCAAGATTCAAAGGCTGAGAATAGGAGAGAGGTGGCAATTCCTCCTAATATACGGCCCAACATCAAAATTTTGTACTGAGGAGAATGTTTGGTGATACAGCTCAAAATGTAAGTGATGCAGTACGTGACACAAGCCCGCTTTCGACCCCTAAAAGAAATTTGAGTGTGAATGTAACGCATCAAAAATGAAAAGAAGGGCATTCAACTACAAAAATATAGTGGGCATACTGTTTGTCTGCCAAGGATCCTACAATTGTCCCGAACAGCATGGAAGATCCAAAGCCAGCAATAAAGAGATGGCCAATCTCACCCTTCCCATATCCATATGTTGTGTAAAGGTAGTAGACATATGGACCCTGCAGCCAATCACCAGCTATTGCCAGAAAAGGATATCAGTGACTTACGAACAGGGATTAGAAGTTGCAGTCTCTGGACGATCAACAGTATACATGAGTAGACAGAGGCATGATATAAAGATAAGCAGTTAAGTAAACACATACATACCCAAACAACTAACAATCATGATGCCATTTCAGAAAAAGAGGAGAAACCCGTTATCCACCGAGTTTATATGTCCACGTGGTAGCTTGTTTCAATAAGAGGAGAAACCAAGCAATTACTATATTGATAATTTCTTTCTTTTCGCAAAATTAAAGCTTTTATATGACCTTCATTATACTCAAGAGAAAGTTCATCTATTCATTACCTTTCTTCTTACGTAGAGACTGGTACTCCAATTTAAGATCATGCGTTGTCTGAACCACTAATCTTATCTTCTGTGCCAAATCTAAATTCAGCACAAGCTAATCAATTTAAAGGTTGTAAACTGGGTTCTTCGGTGTTCCACTAACAATCTCTTTTGTGATCGTGCAGTTCTATAAATCCTAAATCTTTAAATCATGTTTGCTATGGATTAAGAATGAAAATTACCCTTTGCTCGTAGAAAATTTATCAGCACACTTTCTTACAAACTTGCAAACATAATTTCATTCTCTTTTACCTAACTTCGGAAAATAGTAGAAACAGCAAACATAATCTTTATAAGATATGAGACAAGCCAAACTTGGAAGTCACAATTAAGCGCTCACTCCCCGTTACTGAAAAATCATGGTTTATTTGAGCAATATGGAAAATTATAAAGTTAAGAACCCAAGAGTGATATTCAAAAAAATAAAAAGCAAACAACTAAAAATAAAAATTAAATGAATTCTGGTTGTTCAGGACGCATGAAATAAGTGCATGACCTAATGCCCAGGGATGAGGTATCATAACCAATTCTAACTGAAAGCTAGATAACCAAGATTTGCTTATATTTTCCCCCAAGTAATTTTGTATTTACCATTCTCCATATACTGTAACTTTGTGTTTACCAGCAGTGGAGCTAAAGGTAATAAAGACAGTTCAATTGAATCCCTTTTGTCCGCAAATTGCACTTTGCAAATAGGGTAAAAATTTATCAGTTTCTATACTATTCGTACAGTGTTGAATCCTCTTAACACAAGGGAAGCTTCTAGGTATAGCATTTTTGCATTTTTTTTGAATTCCATAGTTAGGATTCCTGCCTTCGCTACTGGTGTTTACCACCCATACATGATATGTATACATATTTATATGCTTTTCATAACCCCGAAATCTGTTGTTTGGGTCCGCCTCTCTATTCTTCTCCATTTAAATACTAGACTTGGTTCACCAGCTATGATCTCACACATCCCATGCTGTACATGATGAATTGGTAAAAAGGACCAAAAAAAAAGTGTAAAGGCAAACAGATGCCTAAATCAAGCTATCATAACCATGATTGAAATTTTCACAAAGGAAGAATTCAAGAAAACAAACTACATTATCACATTGAATGGTTGGATAAAAAAACAAAAGATACAATCTTTAATGGAAATTATCAAATCAAAACCCTCAAGATCCATAAATTTTTACAAGTGGGCATACTATTGATTTGAACAAAAAATAAAGAAAAAAATTTGCACCCGCCATGAATGAATATACAAGAAGGTCATTGCTTATAAAAGAGTTTCCAAATAGGGTAATGCATTATATATGATCGAAAAGAAAAAAGAAAAAAGGAAGATACCCATCATGAGAGAATAGACAAGGATGTAGTTGTTCTTGAAAGAATTGAAAGCAGGTGAGGTTGTTATTCGATCTTTGTTTGTTTTGCTCAGCTCCAATGCAGCTACTACTGCACTCAATGCCCCAAACACCAGAAAGTAAAACGCTTCCATTTTTCCTTTTTCCTTGTTAGATCAAAGAGAAAAGGATCTGCTGGGGTATCCTTTTAATAGAAGAAGAAGAAGAAAATGGGAGAGAGAAGAGAGAAAGCTAGTGTGTGTTAAAAGGAGAAAATGACTACTCACCTATGGATGGGATAGATTCGGGTTAAATTTTGGACGGGTTAGTGGATTTGGGCTAAAATCTAAGCAGCTCAAATTTGACAATAGAAATGACACCAGCTAGCCACTCCAAAGGGCTGCTATCTAGTAATTAGGCAGTGTATCTTGAATTTCAGTTTTCAGTTCATTTGTTTGGGACAAAAATATTCTAAAATTAAGATTTTTGATTTAAAAATTTCATAACAAAATAAGTATTGGCTAATCTCTCAATATCATTTCTGAGAATGGCTATTTATCATTCTTGAGAATGGCTATTTGTGCACTTGACCCAATTTGATGTACTGAGCACTTTTAACGGGCTCGATGAGTCCATGTAAGCCTGTCCAATGCATCTATGACAGGCCCTTTTAATGTTGCTATTTGGGTTAGCTCTTCAAATTGCAGTTAAAATATCATGGTATAGCCAGTTTTCACACTGGTCAATGAAAAATAGCCAGTGTTTATCAAGTCAATGAAAATAGCCACTATTTTGCTGCAACAGGAATCGGTCCAGTATAATATACGAGAGTTCTGGTGCATTTATGTACGAACTCCAACATATTATGCTGGACCGGTATACTTTGCTAACTCCTGTAAAATTTGCGGGAGACTGGAGCACCAGTGCTCCAAACTCCAGTATCTTATACTGGACAATTATACATGCTGGAACTCCCATAAAATTTGCGGGAGTTCCAGCATAATTATGCTTGAACTCCCGTAAAATTTGCGGGAGTTCCAGCATAGTTATCCTGGAACTCCCGTAAAATTTACGGGAGTTCAAGCATACTTATGCTGGAACTCCCGTAAAATTTACGGGCGTATTTTTCCGGATTTTGAACAGTGTTTTCGCTCAGATTTAAAGTGGCTAAATTTCGATGACTTTTGAAACTTGGCTATTTTTCAACGACCAGTGGTAAATCTGGCTATTTTTGAATTTCTCCCCAAATTGCACGTACCAGAAGAATTAAAGCTATGTCCATTTAGAAGTAGCTCATTACAAAAATTGGCCAATTGATAGCCAAAATGGCCAATTAGCTATTTGTAGCAAAAAAATATTAAATTTTTACTTTCTTTTGAGTGGGTGCTATTAGAATAGATTGAGTATATCTTAAGGAGCTTGAATCTCAGTTTTGGGATGATTTGGTGAAGTTTTGAGGTGGTTTGAATTGAAAATTCGAAGTAAAAACTGAATATGAAAAAAAATGATACATGTATCACACTGTGTATCACATATGTATCATATTTGTATCGATTGTGTATTACATGTATATCCATGTATATCTGTGTGTGAGATACATGTGTGATACATGTGTCACAGAAGAATTTTTTGACATCGATTTAATTATGAATTTTGATACAAAACCAATCCAAATCACCTCCAATCTTCCTCAAATTTTGTATATTGACTTATCTATATGTTTTCAATGAATTTTGACTATACCCATTAAAAATATTCCTTGTTTATTTCGATTTTTAGAATATTGGCTAGAGGTTGGTAAGTTGAAACTTATATGGGACATTTCTGTAAGTTTCCCAAGAATTAACTCAAATAGCTGCATACCCAATGCCTTCGAAACTTATTCAACACCAGTTACATGTTCATAATTGGTGCCAGCTATTTGTTGAATCATATCTCACTTTTACTTTTACTTCCACGTGTCAACTAGTCGATCATCCACCCGTCGCTCATTAATTTTACCCCATACAGATAGTCCCCTATTTTTGGTGGCAAAACTTGTGTTACTAGAAGTAGATAAGATCCCTATCCTTAGTGAAAAATTTCCTAAACGGTTTCTGACACTTGAAAGGACGCACGTCCTCTTGCATTTAATGACTCGACACATGTTATCCCGTGATTCGAAAAATATTTTTGTCAGTTTTCAAGGTAATGATGACCATTAACTCTGCCGCCTATAAACTTCTCCACTACTCATCATTTGTACCTTTCACTTTAGAAAATTCTTCTTCTTCGAATTTCCTTAAAACTTTTCTGCAAACCCCTTTTTCACAATAGAATTTTCTTACTTGAATTTTCTACCACCATGTCTTTTACTACTTTTGTCCCCGGAAACTCTAACCTTCACATCGGTGGTGACCCGTCTAAGAAGAACAAAATCAAGAAAGCTGACGTTGGTCCTCCTATCACCAACACAATCATACCCTCTCAACTAAACTCTGACACTGATATTCAAGTACAAAATGAACCTATTAACTTCGAAAATGATAAAAATTTGCTTATCAATAGAAATCCTTCTTTCATCCACCATGCTAGTATTCCTATTGTGAAGAAAGATTGCGGCTGGAAAAAAATTAAGATCTTAGCCCCCAAGACATTAATTCAATTATTTTAGAGTTTTGCCACAATTATCAAATCTGCTCGGCTCATGTAAGCCCATTACTATAGTGTATAGTTGTTTACCTTTGGCTATTATGCTCCCGAGCAAGAGAAACCCTCACTCTTTCCCATTTGATCAACCTCTACTCCCCTAAGAATTTTCGTGGAGGCTTGATATCAAACTCAGCAAACGCAGTCACCATGCTATCTTTACCAGTATCGATGACAATAATGACTGTGATTGGATAGAAAGGTTCATTGTCATTACCACCGGGGACACCCTTCAAGCGACAGTACCCTCTATCCTTATATTTTGGAGCTTTGCTCGTAAGTTTTTCAGATTTTTTTCCTATTGCGTTAAAATCCCTTATTTGGCTAATTTTATTTTTCTTATTTTAGCTACCCATTAGGTTCCACCATCGGTTTGAAACCAAACCCAATGGGTACAAAATAGTTTAGATGTTTCCACCACGAACCCCTGTAGGTGGAAAGAAATTTCATCCAAGTTTAATTGGAAGGTCAAGAACCATAGTAAGTAAAACTTCTCATTTTCGTTTTCGATCTCTAACATGACGAAGTATGAATTTGCTAACTCTACTTCATAATGTGCAAACCTTTCGAAGGAGTCCTCTATTTACCCTGTTGTTGAGGTCTCTTATGATGCAACGTTAGCCCATCAATAAATTCAAGTCATCATTGACCAGATGAGGGCTAGTGATGCCACTCTTACTTCTAATGAAGGTCCATCTTTCTTGAGTCCCGAAGCTAAGGATAAAAAAAACAAAAAGAAGACGTACCTCCACAACTGAGACTTAGGAGAAACCTTCAACAAAAGAAGCTCAAGCTGGACCAACCACAATGGTCCACGATGAAGAAGAAACCGATGACTATGAAGCAACTTCTCTGTAGAGAAAAAGAAGAAAATCCCCCGTGCTCAACCGGATGACCAATCGAACGAAATTCAAGGATTCTTCACAGAAATGAAAGTAGTTGAAAATACAATCTCATTTTTGGGCTCCATTTATTGCTTTCGATCAGAGGAATTCTATCTCTAATATTCCTTCACCTTCTTCAACATTAATTGTAGCAACATCAGTTCCTGCCTCTCCACAGGATCCAACTAAACGAATGGAAGATGTTTGTTCCCCTCGATCACTTGATTATAGGAACATCGAGAATTTTTTCTCGGCACCCATTCAAAACCCCGATGGAAAATATAGCGTCACTCTCTCGATTTTGAATTAGTGTCATTTACTCTTCAAGCCGATAGAAGTTGCTGACCACTTGAAGGCCTTGGCTTCGAATAAGGACCGACGAAAGATGGAAATTCTTTTTGCAGAGTGCCTGATCAATAACAACATGCACTTCTCTGCTCAGATATCATCCCATACTTCTTTCTTCCCTTTTCTCTTGCTAGACATAGCCCTTAATAACTTTAATTTTTAACTTTTTAGGCGAACCTCCTTGCCTCCGAGGGCTTGAAAAAGAAAATCCAGGCTAAAGAAGAACTTTCTACTGAACATGGTTAGATCGTTGTTGAACGAAATAGACTTGTTAAGTGTCTCCCGGATTTAGAAACAAGTCTTGCTACAATGGGTGTACTTGCAGCCCAATTAGATAAAGATGAACAAGAAAAAATAGCTCATAGCCAAGATGCCGCACAACTGCATGAAGAACTTGAGGAGTTGAAAAGCAAGTGGGTTGAGCTACATGACGCTATGACTGTAGCAGCAGAACGCGAGTATCATTCAATGGAAAAAATCTATAATCTGGAAGCAAGCTTGCATTCCAAAATTGAGGAGGCTACTGCTGCCGAGCAGAAGAGAGCCAAAATGAAGGAAAGATTCAAAAATGAATAAAGGAAAGATTCAAAAATGTCATTGAGCAGAACCGCAAAAATACGAGGATAAATACTAACCTTAATTGAACCTATGAAATCATAAGGACTTAAAACGAATAGATGCATTCCAAAATCAAAAAGCTTCAAACTAAACTCCAAGATCAAGAAGACTCATTCCTCCTCGAGAAAAATTATGTAATTTACAACATGAGGAGGAAGACTTTGGAGGAGGCCAAAGAAGACATTGCAAATATGGATGGTTGCATCGTTGAAGCTCTTGAATTGGAGACAACTGTCTATAATAACATTCCTTCTCGTCCCACTACTTCAAGTTCCTTGATCAAAAGTACTAAGTACTTGAGAACCGAAGAGGAAGCTGAAGAAGAAGGTAAGGATGAAGGTACTAAACGGATGCAGAACAACCTGCATCTGCAAGAGATGTAGAAGATACTTCTCTTCGCTCGAACTCCGCAGGAAAAATCAATTGATGTAATATATATTTTTCTTGTAACTATGCCGAAACTTACTATTGAGTTTGGCATTTTAAGACATTATAAAAGATATTTTTTGCCTAATTTTTGTGCAGTTCTTTTATATGATAAAGTTCGGGAATTCTTTTACATATGATAAACTTTGATTCTGAGTATTCGTACTTCCGGTATTTACCCTTTAACTATGAGGATTTCATAAGAAAGTATCCTTATGTTTACAGTGCTCTTGAAGAGGAAGTCTCCTATTCATTCAGGTAGAAGCATTTGAAGTTGAACTAACTCTCAAATGAGAAAAGTCTTAATATATAACTTGTACAAAAAATAAGATAAAATAAAAGGACGTTAATTTATTCATTCCATTTCTAAAAGTACATTTATATAAACATTTATTTGCTTAAGTAAATAAAACTATCAATACATGTAGCTAACTTGTACTACTTAACTTTATGGGGCTGATCATTCAGTCCTCGATCTTGATAAGATATAACTTTCAATTCTAATAGTCTCTAGTCTTCATGACACTTTTAGTGCTCTAATATACAATAGTCTCTCCCCCACTGTTCGAGTGATAAGTATGAGAATTCAAATATTGAGTTCTTGCTATTGCTGATGATCCTTCTTCGTAGTACACTTTACGTTGCTGCCTCATTAAAAACCTTGCCAAAAAATCTAATTGGGACAAAAACTGGACGAAGGGAAAAAGAGTGCAACACATACTTTTAGTATTTACAAAGATCTTCAACAACAATAACTTTTGAGGTGAATCAGGTTCCAATTGCTTGATAATTTTACTCCATATTGTTTTTTCAACTGATATGAACCTCTACCAATTATAGCTGAAATTCGATAAGGTTCCTCCTACGTCAGTCCTAGCTTTCCAATATTGACTTCTCGGGTACTTTGAGTTACTTTCCACAAAACCAAATTTCCAACTTTAAAGTATCGAAGATTTGCTCTACGGTTATAGTTTTTTTATTCTTTGCTTTTGTGCCACCATCCTTATATATGCTAAATTCCAATGCTCTTCAAGCAAATTCAGCTTAATCAATATTGATTCGTTATTCACCTCCTCGCTTTCCTGGGAATACCTTATGCTCGATTCCCCGACTTCTACCAGTATCAATTGTCACGACCCCGGTTCGCCCTCCGTGAACCATCGTGACGACACCTAGTCTCTACGACTAGGTAAGCCTAACAATGTGAAATATAAACAATAATTGTGAAAGAAATAATTTAAAAACCAAAATAGTTAAATAATATAGTGTTTAAGATGCCGCCCGACACATAACAGTACAAAATCCCAACCTAACACTCCTAAAATCCGGAACCCCATGAATCACATGTTAAGAGATACATAAGAAGCTCTAACCCCGGAAATGTCTAACAAAAGGAAACTACTGAAGGGCTATACTTTATACAGAAAGATAGAAAGGGACTCCTCGGTCTGCGGACTCGGTAGATATACCTCGAAGTCTCTACAAAAGCGCCTTTCCTCAAGGATGATAAGACTGAGTGGAAGTACCTGGACCTGCACAACAAAAATGTGCAGAAGAGTAGCATGAGCACACCACAGTAGTGCCCAGTAAGTATCAAGACTAACCTCGGTAGAGTAGTGACGATGAACAATCAAGACACCTACCGGTCCAATAAACTGTACAAATTTAGGAACAATGGAACATGATGTATATATATAAATACTGCACAAAATGGCTAATAATACTACAATCACAATAAGGGAAGAAAAACGGCAAGTAACGGTGGGAATACCAAAATAATGACATAGAAGAGCGAACGAAAACACAAACCCCAATCCTAAATTCACAATACAGTAAAGGGGAGCAATAACTCAGGTCCTACATCAGTGTTCACATCAGGTCTTATCCAATAATTTCCATGAAGTACCAAATTTCGGACAAATTACAGCTCACGAGTCCCTGTACCTAAAATCTAACACTTTCCATCATGTGGCCCCATCAATCTCATAGTCATGCTGACAACTTACTTGCCAACTAGAGCCACTCTCATATATATAACAAGTAAATGAGGGTGTACATCTATACTTAGCAAAATCAAAGGGAATTCACATCCAATAAGAGTGTTCAACTACGTGTATACTTGTGCAAGTGCTTTAACATAGCTCCTGCCATCTAATAAGCGTAAGGAAAAGAACGGACAACATGTGAGATATTTCCTCACAATCTCCACGAGATAAAGCTCATACAGGTAAGCGTACCACAACACAATATTAAACAACAAGAATGCCCCCAGGCTATCACAAATCATCACAAATTAATCCCTGACATAGCCCACCTTGTCTCGCAACGTGTGCAAATACTAACATAATACGTGCCCGCCTTATTTTGCCACACGTGCATCATAATGTTCCCACCTTGTCTCGCCACATGCGCAACCTACATATAAGCATAAATATAGATATCCCACCTTATCACACCGCATGTGCCATATATCAATAATAGAAATATCACGACAAAAACCTCGTGCAACCCCATAACAACAACCGCACGACATAAACCTCGTGCATCACAATATCAACAACCGCACGACAGAAACCTCGTGCACCACCACAGCAAGTGCAACAACAACAATGACAATATATACAATAACATGGCAAGTAAATCAACTCAAGAACTTTCGATCACAAGGAGACAATAAAAACTAGCTCACAAAGAATAACCACAATAAAGAATACAAAGCATGATAAGAATAGCTCAACAAGAGAGAAAATAATATGAAGCAAGGATCCCATAATTTTAAATTCAACAACAAGGAAGCTAACACGAATTAAATAATTCCAAATAAGGAAATGTCAACTAAATATAGATTATCTAAACTTCTTTTAAGGTTGGTCAATTTACGAAGATTACATAATGATTTCAATTAAGGATGAGCAGAAGGAAGATAATCATCACCTCAATCAACATCAAATAATTACATGGGAGATAATAATGATTTCCAATAAAGACGAGCAATTATGAAAGATAGCATGACAATAGAAGAGGTAAAAATCTTCAGTTAAGCAAAATAAGAGTCAAATAGGCATTAAGAAATCATGAGCAATTAATTCCAATTAGAACATGTAGAGGTGAAACTAGTAAGTGGAAAAATCAAGCATATCAAGTACACATTCATACACAGTGAATATAAGAACCTAAGAACCCTAAAAGGCCAATTTTTTCACAAATAAGTTCAAGCACGCACTCGTCACCTGGTGTCACACCTCCTTTTTACGCGCCTACCCCGAGGGTAATGCATAAGGGAGTTTTTCCAATTTAAGTGACAAT
>MU688038.1:4235-41022 GCA_026770625.1 Nicotiana glauca | reverse complement strand
CTTTAGGCGCGCCTTTAATAATTTATTTTCTTAAACTCAGGTGCACATTTATGTGACCAAAATCCAAATCTCAACGAAGTCGAAATGTGTTAAAGGGCACAGGCCTACTGGTACGGTGTGGTCCGAAATACATTTTCACGGCGTTGCAATTCTTTGTAAAAATAATAATAATAATATTAAAAGCGTTTAAAAGCTAAAATTTGCACATAAGCTAAATCATGTTATAAAATCAGATAATTAAGCCAAATATAACAGCTGAGCGACCGTGCTAGAACCACGGAACTCGGGAATGCCTAACACCTTCTCCCGGGTTAACAGAATTCCTTATCCGGATTTATGGTTCGCGGACTGTAATACAGAGTCAACTTTTTCCTTGATTCGGGATTCAAATCGGTGACTTGGAACACCATAAATCTCCCAAGTGGCGACTCTGAATCTTAATAATAAATCCCGTTTCGACTGTCCTTTAATTGGAAAAACTCCCTTCTACAACGCCCTTCGTGGGGTGCGGTAGCGCCAAAAGGAGGTGTGACACATTGTATTCCGGACAGAGGTTGTATTTCATGTCATTATCAGTAGTCGCTCATGCACTTGTGACACCGGGTTATGGGATGGTTTTCGAAAGGTTTTATTTAATTGTTATTGTTAATTTGAATTGAAGCAAAACCCTTTTATTTGCGAAAATGGAAGGAAATTTCTGGAATTTGATGTTTTTAAAAAGGATTTTTAAATCGGTAAATCTAATTGGCTGGCCTGACAGCGGTGTCCGGCGCCACCACGACCCTTAGTGGATTTTGGGCCGTGACATGCACCTTTCTCTCCACCTTGATGTTGAACAAGTTCAACGCCTCCAACAGCATCTTCATTATATGTAGCATTATCATCTGCGACATTAGGCAATGCATCATGAGCAGTATGTTCTTCAGTATCGACAACTTGATTATGAGCACCTTCCTCGCTTCCAATATTCTCAGTTGATAAATGTGCTTCATCATTTACATATCTGCTCAATCTATCAAGACTGGAACGTTGTTCTTCAACTTGTTCTTCAACATTTTGATCGCCTTCAAAAGCCAATGGATCTTCGCAAAAGTCATTTATCCTGTCATATTCTCGATCCATTCCATTTGATTTGTTGACAATCGTAAATAACTGCTCAAACTTCTCATCAAAATATTCCTAGAAAAAAATTTACTAAAAATGATTAATCTGAAATAAAATCAGCACAAATAAAAAGACTTCTCTATAAATTAGCTTATCTTCACTTTTAGAAAAACCGCATCCACAATAGCAGTTCGGTCCTCCTTTTTAAACTTATCAAAAACTTTATTCACGATTGTGCTTCTTTCTTTTTCATTTTGCCTTTGAACCTCCATTGTTAACCTCTACAATAGATAACACAACAAAAATTCAGATATAGAAGAAAACTTCAACTCAAAAAACATGTTGTACTTTTACAAAAACAAACCCAAAAAACTTCAGATAAAAACTTACGGAGCATATTTTATCAAGTAATTCATCTTCATCAAAGTCAGATGCAGACGAAGTAGAACGACTCTTGGTATGATATGCTTCGCCAATAAAAGGAGTTTGATTCAGTTCTTTTGGTTGATTCCGACTACGTGGTAATTCACCAATGTCATGAGTTTGATTCACTTCTTTTGATCGACTCTTTGTAGGTGGTGATTTACCAATGACAGGATTTCGATTCAGTTCGTTTGGTCGACTCAGAGTAAGTGGTGATTTACCAGTTGAAGGAACTGCATTATCTACATTTGAACAAATCCGACTGTACGGTAATTTCCCAATTAAAGGCATTGAATTCAATTTCTATTCTGTAGGAATTATATCCAATACCCTAAAGTCGCGATATCTCTATTTAATACAAAAAAGTATATTATGAGAAGAAAAAAACTAAAACATCAGCATATTATTACAAAATAAAAAGTAACTTACTTCATGAGTTTTGAACATATAATAAAGTTCAGGAAATTTAGGCTCTCACACGCATACATAATGTAACATCCTGGGGATCTGAGGCATATCAAGGTACTCATCCTCTGCTACATACCTCTTCCGAACATCTGGGAAGCGCTCATAGAACCAAACACATAACGGATATGGAAATCCAGTAAGTTTATACTCAGTTGCATGATGTTTGTTCTACTTGTCCAATGCATGTTTCAATGAATAAATGAGCTTCTCATAAGCCACATTACCCCATGGATATTCAACACGAGCCTTCTCGTCCTCAACGACAGATGAATACTCCTCATTCACACATGAATCGTTATTTTTTCCAAACAGAATAGACTCTACAATAAGAATTTTCACAAGCGTAACTGCATCTTCATCATTCTCGCATACGTGTGGATAATTCACAACATTCTTTGGAATTGCATTGCAGTCATAAAACCTTGAATATCCTTCAGATACATACCCTTGGACTTACCAAAATACCGGTTTAGAATAGTGCACTTTCGATCAAATGGTTTTTCAATATTATGTGATGTTATCGGCAAACCACACATAATGTGAAAGTCTTCAAGGGTGAAGGAAACATCATGCCCAAATATCTTGAAACTAATAGATTCTCGATCATTCGTGAATATTAGAGAAAGACACAGACAATGAACCAACTTCATGCTGCATTTGATATTCTCCATAGCAATAATGTGTTTAAATGGACCATTACTAAGCTTAGCCTGTTGTGCAGGAGTCAAGAAAGATGCAATTAAACTCTTCAAATCATGGTTCCCCTTCCAGTAACCCTTAGAGTTAAACCAATCTATAAACTCAAAATATCTTTGTCCTGGTTTTGTAGGTAGAGGCTGAGGGACATAAGGACATGGGACTACTAGAGGTAGTCTAGGGTTTTTAGGTGCTTTGCCTTCTTTAGCTACTTTAGGATCTTTAGGTGCTTTAGGAGCCATCTGTCAAAAAAAAAGTAAAAGATACAAATAATAACATCGGGACATTATCAAAAAGATCATTTAAAACTTCAACACCTAAGAAGGCTTAAGTTCGACAGGTATAAAACAAAAATTTCAGGTGAATGTTTTAATTTATTACTTAAAACTTCAGAAGGAGCCTGGCTAAATTAAAAAATGATATTGCACTAAAAAAACTTCGGCCAAGCAGCTGAAGTTTTTTTGTTATTACTCAAAAACATCAGCAGGAGGCTGAAGTTTTCCACATACACTGGCTAAATTAAAAAAATCATATTGCAAAATTTTTTTCTTATTACTCAAAAACTTCAGCAGCAACATGAAGTTTTCCTCCTACACTGGCTAAATTAAAAAAATGATATTACACTAAAAAAACTTCGGCCAAGCAGCTGAAGTTATTTTGTTATTACTCAAAAACTTCAGCAGGAGGCTGAAGTTTTCCGCATACACTGGCTAAATTAAAAAAATCATATTGCACTAAAAGAACTTTGGCCTAACAGCTGAAGTTTTATATTACTTAAAAACTTCAGACAGTTTTTCTCCTACACTGGTTAAATTAAAAAATGATATTGTACTAAAAAAACTTCGGCCAAGCAGCTGAAGTTTTTTTTGTTATTACTCAAAAACTTCAGCAGGTGGCTGAAGTTTTTCACATACACTGGCTAAATTAAAAAAAGGATATTACACTAAAAAAACTTCGGCCAAGCAGTTGAAGATTTTTTGTTATTACTCAAAAACTTCAGCAGGAGACTGAAGTTTTCCACATACACTGGCTAAATTAAAAAAATCATATTGCACTAAAAAAACTTCGGCCTAACAGCTGAAGCTTTTTTCTTATTACTCAAAAACTTCAGCAACAGCCTGAAGTTTTCCTCCTACACTGGCCAAATTAAGAAAATGATATTGCACTAAAAAAACTTCGGCCAAGCAGCTGAAGTTATTTTGTTATTACTCAAAAACTTCAGCAGGAGGCTGAAGTTTTCCACATACACTAGCTAAATTAAAAAATCATATTGCACTAAAAGAACTTCGGCCTAACAGCTGAAGTTTTTTATTTATTACTTAAAAACTTCAGGCAGTCTTCCTCCTACACTGGTTAAATTAAAAAAATGATATTGCACTAAAAAAACTTCGGCCAAGTAGCTGAAGTTTTTTTGTTAATACTCAAAAACTTCAGCAGAAGGCTAAAGGTTTTCACATACACTGGCTAAATTAAAAAAATGATATTGCACTAAAAAAACTTCCGCCAAGCAGCTGAAGTTTTTTTGTTATTACTCAAAAACTTTAGCAGGAGGCTGAAGTTTTTCACATACACTGGCTAAATTAAAAAAATCATATTGCACTAAAAAAACTTTGGCCTAACAGCTGAAGTTTTTTCTTATTACTCAAAAACTTCAGCAGGAGCCTGAAGTTTTCCTCCTACACTGGCTAAATTAAAAAAATAATATTGCAGTAAAAAAACTTCAGCCAAACAGTTGAAGTTATTTTGTTATTACTCAAAAACTTCAGCAGGAGGCTGAAGTTTTTCACATACACTGGCTAAATTAAAAAAAATCATATTGCACTAAAAGAACTCCGGCCTAACAGCTGACGTTTTTTATTTATTCCTTAAAAACTTCAGGTAGTTTTCCTCCTACACTGGTTAATTAAAAAATAATATTGCACTAAGCCAAGCAGCTGAAGTTTTTTTATTATTACTCAAAAACTTAGCAGGAGGCTGAAGTTTTCTACATACACTGGCTAAATTAAAAAATCATATTGCACTAAAACCTTCGTCAAGCACAAAACATTCAGCCGAAAAACTGAAACACAAATTCAAATCCAAAAATAATGCCAAAACATGAAAAAAAAACTTCAGCTCCTATCCTAAAGTATCATTATCATCTGTTTACCTCTAAAATTTTTTAAAAATTTGAACGTCGAATCACAGAAGAATTTATAGAAATTACATGAACAACCTATCAAACTAAACCCTATCATAAATACATGAATATTAAAACCCAAAACCAGAAATTAAATCATAAAACAAAACCCAAAAAGTTAATGCAATGTACCTGTGATTAAATCGTAATATGGGAACAACGACGACTAGCAGTTGAAAATTCGAAAGAACGACGAAAACCATTTGATTTCTGAGAAGAGCAAATCGAAAAACGGGAATAACGGGAGAGAGAAACAGTAGAGCACTAGCGTATACTTGGAGGAAAAGTAGTCTTTTAATAAAAAAAGGGTAAAATAGTCTTTTCAAATGGATTTTAACAAAAAAGTGAGCATGGGTGCAAACAGAAAGACAAAGCGGGTACAGATTATACAATTTTTACTTTAGTCTAGCCGAAAGAATGAGGTCCATTATCTTTTCTTTTGGGCCATTATTTTCCTCATATACTTGTGTGTGCATACTGCATAGTTAAACAACAACGACAACAACCCAGTATAATTCTACTAGTAGGGTCTGGGGAGGGTAATGTGTACGCAGGCCTTACCCCTACCAAAGGTAGAGAGACTGTTTCCAAATAGAACCTCGGCATCCTTCCCTCCAAGAACTTCCCACCTTTGCACTTGGGGTGACTCGAACTCACAACCTCTCGGTTGGAAGTGGGGGTTGCTTACCATCAGAGCAACCCCTTTTGTCTGTATAGTTAAAGACGGGCAAAATTCATTTATAGCCCATTGGCCCAAACATATATCACCCGGTAGCCCAAAATTGCAATATACATTTTATAGCAAAAAAGTAATTCTAGTGGTTAGCCATAACATCAACACACTGAGAAGAAAGAGAGTTGAGTTCATCGGTGGATTTGGATTTGAGGAAAACGAGCAACTGGTCACGGGTCGGACCATTTGAACCCCCTGCGATTAGACCTAACACTACGTGGATCAACAAAGGGGAAAAGACCATGTTGTTGTCCCCTTTAGTTAACATTTGAATTCTGCTGGAGATGTACTGTGATTCTTCATTATTAGTCAAAGATCATTCTCCAATCCCACTTGTGAGCATGTGATTTTTTCCCTATATGAAATACTCCTATAGAAATGAAGAAAATAGATTTTTTCCAAATCATTTGCAATTTTATAGGAATTTTTATTAATTATTTGCATTTTTGTGTACGTTTAATTTTATTAAAATCATGAAAAAATACCAAAATACCATGCATTGAATTTAGATCTCATTTTCATATTTTTAGGATTTATATTTAATTAATTGCTTTATTAAGATGAAAATCACAAAAATTGGCTCACTTTTATATTTTTAGCTTTTAATTTTATATTAGTAATTTTTCTATTTTAATTTAGGATCAACTAATTTTTATAAATATTATAATTACATAATTAGCTTAATTTTATAATTTAGATTAATTTAGATTTTTTGATTTAAAAAAAGAAAGAAAAAAAGGAAATAAGAAAGGAATTGAACAAAAGGGTTAATTTGAAATTGGGTTGAATAATTAACCCAAATTCGTCCCAGATCCCGCCCACTTCCTTCCATACCCAGTCCAACTCCCCACACCCCAAAAAATGTTCCCGTTTCTGCTTTCCTTCATCACAACCGTTGGATCATTGTGATCCAACGGCTCGGAACTAGGCAACCATTTACCATATAACTGTCTGGACAAGACCGAAACCCCCCCCCCCCCAATTACCCATTTCATTCTGTCTCTTACCCCGAACTAGAGAAACCCTAGCCGCCTTTATGCCATCCACCGGCTCCGCCGCCCGAAAATTGCCTTGCGGTGGCAGAGCTTCTCCAAACCCTACAAAATTAACACCCTATAATCGCCTTTCCCTCCTCTTTCCAAATCCCCAAATCATTTCCCTCACATCTCTTTCAAACCACTCGAATCTTAGATCTAAGATTCACAGAAAACCTAATCCTTTCCCTTTTTGATTTTTTAGCCGGTTTCTGGGATTTTTGAACCTAAGACTTCCATTAGTCAACTGTTCTTGTTAAGAACAGTTTATTAATGGTAGTCCAAGTCCACTTTCCCCCGTTAGATTTGGTCAGATTCGTAGCTAGTCCATTCTTGTAACGAGCATAGGTAATTCTTCTTACTTTTCTGTTATTATTTTTCCTTTGGTTTTGTTTCCTTCTTCATGTTCATGTTTCGTGTTTAGCCGCATGATTTAGGTTCTCTCTTTTTTTCTTTGAATGTTAGTTTCATCATTTGCATATGTTTATTAGAGTAACTGAAACTTGTTTTTCCATCATTTTCGAATGGAACCATCAAGAGGTGATCATTCATGGCGACGGTAGCAACCCCATATATAGTCGCCAGACCATCCCGATTGTTGGAGGCAGAAGAAGAATAGGCGGAGAAACCTACTGTCACATCGAGCGGGTCAACGCTATAGACAATGATAAATGGTGGGATAACATGATTGAAAGTATCCTGAATTGGTGCGGGTATGAGCCTGGAAAGGGACTTGGCAAAAACCTCCAAGGAATCACCAAACCCATCAAGCTAAAGAAACATGGTACTACGTTCGGTTTGGGGTATGAATACACTTGGAAGGAGTACGATGACTTGTCGGCACCAAGGAGAGGCCCCTACTACCCGCTAGAGCATTCGATACCTCGCCTAGAGCAGACTTTCCAACCAGCAGATACTATATATGGGTCAGAGGAAGATGAAGCATTGGCAGCCATAAAGAATCTGTTTCTGGAGGATGATGATATGGACTGTTGTGTTCTTTTCGAGGAGGAAGGGGAGGAAGGCCCTTCCATACAAGTTGTGAACCGAGGAGAACGCCTCAGCAATTGGTTGACCAGAACCACCAGGGCGCGGAAAGCTTCGGGGTAGCAAGGCTAAACAAAAGCACCATGCATCACATTTTACTTTTTTTTACTAACTGATTTTCTTTCTGCATTGTCTTTAATTTTGAAAAGAGCTCCGATGTTCGAAACAATTATGATTTTAATCAAAGCATTTCAGTTTATCATATATCTCGCTCTTATTATTTTCCCTATCATTTACTCTATTTACACAACATTACTATTACTTATCTTGATAATGAACCAACAATTGTGACTTGCAATGAGACAACGCAACAAATGGATATAGATTCAGAAGAGGATGATATACCAGAAGAGGTCATCAGAGAGGTTGAGAATTTTGAGAATAGCCTAAGTCTAACTTGGACGAAACTGAGGTCGTTAATTTGGTAGATACAGAGAATGTTAAAGAGACGCGCATCAGTGTTCACCTGTCACCATCAGAAAAGAAGGGGTACACAGAGTTCTTAAAGGAATATGAGGACATATTTGCCTGGTCGTACGATGATATGAGTGGTCTCAGTACGTCCATTATAGCTCACAAACTGCCAACAGATCCAACATGTCCGCCGGTAAAACAGAAGCTTAAAAAATTCAAACCCGACATGAGTTTGAAAATCAAAGAAGAGGTTACCAAGCAGGTCAAAGCCAAGGTTCTCAGGGTAGTGGAATATCCAACATGGTTAGCCAACATCGTGCCAGTACCAAAGAAGGATGGGAAGGTTAGAGTTTGTGTCGACTACCGGGATCTTAACCGGGCCAGTCCCAAAGACGATTTACTCTTACCGAACATACACATTCTTATTGACAACTGCACCAAGCATGAGTTGCAGTCCTTCATTGAATGTTTCGCTGGGTATCATCAGATATGTGTGGATGAAGAATATGCAGAGAAAACGGCTTTCAACACGCCCGTGGGGAATGTACCGTTACAAAATGATGCCATTTGGTTTGAAGAATGTTGGTGCCACTTATATGAGAGCCATGGCTACTATTTTTCACGACATGATACACAAGGAGATCGAGGTATATGTGGACTACGTCATCATCAAATCCAATAAAGCCACCGATCATATGGAAGATCTGAGAAAGTTCTTCAAGAGACTGAGGAGGTATAATCTAAAACTGAATCCCGCCAAGTGTGCATTCGGGGTCCCTGCTGGAAAATTATTGGGTTTCATCGTGAGTCATCGAGGAATAGAATTGGATACGTCAAAAGTTAAGTCCATTCAGGAGTTGCCACCGCCAAAGAACAACAAGGACGTGATGAGTTTTCTGGGAAACTCAACTATATCAGTCGGTTCATAGCTCAGTCCACTGCCATTTGTGAACCTATCTTTAAAATGTTGAAGAAGGACGCTGCCACCAAATGGACTGATGATTGTCAGAAAGATTTTGACAGAATTAAGGAATACTTGTCAACGCCGTCAGTCTTGGTTCCGCCCGAACCAGGAATACCTCTATTGCTTTACTTTGCAGTATTGAATGGAGCGTTCAGTTGTGTTTTGGGACAACATGATGAAACGGGGAGAAAGGAGCAAGCCATTTACTATCTCAGCAAGAAGTTTACCCCGTACAAGGCCTGGTATTCTCTATTAAAGCGCACTTGTTACGCTCTGACTTGGGTGGATTAGAAGTTGAGGCATTATTTCTATGCCTACACTACTTATCTCACATCCAAAATAGACCCACTAAAGTATATCTTCCAGAAACCTATGCAGATCGGCAAGCTAGCCCAGTGGCAAATCCTGCTACGTGAATTCAACATTGTTTACGTGACTCAGAAGGCAATCAAAGGAAAATCCTTAGCAGATCATCTCGCTGAGAATCCCGTGGACGGAGAATACGGGCCCCTAAAGACGTATTTTCCCGATGAAGAGGTGTCTTTCATAGGAGAAGATATTGTAGAATCCTATGATGGTTGGAGGATGTTTTTCGACGGAGACAAAAATTTCAAAGGAGTTGTCATAGAAGCAGTCCTAGTATCAGAAACCGGCCAGCATTACCCGGTATTCGCCAAGCTCAGGTTCCCTTGCACCAACAATATGGCCGAATATGAAGCCTGCATCTTGGGACTCAAAATGGCCATTGGCATGAACATTCAGGAGTTGCTAGTGATTGAGAATTCAGACTTGCTCGTACATCAGGTCCGAGAAGAATGGGCAACCAAGAACTCCAAAATACTTCCCTACTTGCATCACATACAGGAGTTGAGGAAAAGGTTAAAAAGACAGAGTTTCAGCATGTCCCCAGAGTGCAGAATGAGTTAGCTGATGCATTGGCTACCCTATCATCCATGATCCAGCATCCAGATACGAATTCATTGATCCCATCCTAGTAAAGATTTACGATCAACCAGCTTATTGTGCTCACGTTGGGGAAGAAGCAAATGAGAAACCATGGTTAAATGACATCAAAGAGTACTTGACAATAGGAGAATATCCAGAACTTGCCAACGTTACTCAGAAGCTTACCCTTCGACGATTGTCAAACAACTTCTTCCATAGTGGAGGAATCCTGTACAAGAGGACTCCCGATTTGGGGTAATTAAGGTGTGTCGAAGCAAAAGAAGCATCTAGACTATTGAACAAAGTGCATGCAGGGACCTGCAGACCGCATATGAATGGTTTTGTCTTGGCAAAGAAGATACTCCGAGCAAGATATTTTTGGATAACTATGGAAACGGACTGCATCCAGTATGTCCGAAAGTGCCATCGTTGCCAGATACATGCAGATATGATAAAGTGCCTCCAAATGAGCTTACTGCAACAAGCTCACCATAGCCATTCGCCGCTTGGGGAATGGATGTTATCGGACCTATCGATCCTACCGCATCAAACGGGCACAAGTTCATCTTAGTGGCAATTGATTATTTTACCAAATGGGTCAAAGCAGAATCATACAAAGCAATGACCAAGAAAGTTGTGGCAGATTTCATCCACGACCGAATTGTTTGTTGGTTCGGAATTTCAGAATCAATCATCACCGATAATGGTTCCAATCTCAACAGCGACTTGATGAAAGCAATGTGTAAAACATTCAAGATCAAACACAAGAACTCTACAGCCTACATGCCTCAGATGAATAGAGCTGTAGAGGCAGCCAACAAGAATATCAAGAAGATATTAAGGAAGATGATCAAAAGGCACAAACAATGGCATGCGAAGTTATAATTCTCCTTATTAGGATATCGCACCACAATCCGCACATCAACCGGAGAAACTCCCTACATACTGGTTTATGGTACAGAGGCGGTCATTTCCACCGAGTTAAAAATTCCCTCCTTGAGGATAATACAAGAAGCAGGGTTGGATGACACAGAATGGGTGAAGGGTCGCTACGAGCAGTTAGACCTTATATATGGGAAAAGGATGAATGCGGTTTTCCACGGTCAGATGTATCAGAACAGAATGTCCGGAGCCTTCAACAAAAGAGTTAAGCCAAGGAAGTTTACACCGGGGCAGCTGGTGTTGAAGAAAATATTCCCACATCAAGATGAAGCCAGGGGGAAGTTCTCTCCTAGTTGGTAGGGTCTGTACATGGTTCACCGGGTTCTAAATTGAGGAGCCCTTATACTTGAAGAGATAGACGGAGAGTCTGGCCGAAGCCAATCAATTCAGATGCAGTGAAACAATATTATGTGTAATTATTTGCGATTTCTACATTATGTAATTTGAACTACGCCTGACCTGATTCCCGTTTAAGAGGGGATACGTAGGCAGCCCTACGGATTCGGTCACAATTTAATAAAAAATTCCATTTCCCCCTGCTATTGGAACTGGGGCATAATTTTGAGGAGGATCCTCAAAATTTCGAAGTTGATTTTTCAGCCGTTCAGCGCAGCCGTCGGAAGTGTCAGTCCAGTAAACTGGGGAAAAATTTTGAGGAGGACCCTCAAAATTCCGGAGCAAGAGAGGTTGCAATGTCTTAAACCGCGTTGCAGTCGTCGGTTCATCTAAAGAAAACTATTTTCAATTATGTATTTAAGTTACATTATCCTACTAAAATCATGCATGACTATTATCGAATTGTTGTGTTTAGCAACGCTACCCCAAATGATACACAACGTCAAGAAGGACAAACAAAGGCCACGGGAATGGCATGAGAAGTTATCAGAACAGACGACCTAACCTATCTGAATTGGCATGTTGAAAACCCTAATTTCCTTTGGTTGTTTGTTAGACGAGTGCTTGTTTAGTTAAGTTTTGTTTGATTTGTTTAAGCTCTACTGTTGTTGAAAAACCCTAAGTCTTTGGGTTTGAAACTATTCGTTTGAATACCTGACTTATTTTGAAGTTCCTTGTTTCAAAATCTCTTTTTCCTTTGTGTGATTCCTCTGATTCGAGGCTCATATTATCTTAAAAACTTGACTATGATTGAAACCCTAATTTTTCAAAGGGGGTTTCCTTACTTTCTGTTGGGAAACTGTTGCCTGTTCTGATATTTTGTTTCTTCTATTGACTCAACGTGACCTGACCTATTTGATTGTTATGCTTCAAATGTTTGCTTTACTACTGAGCCTTATACTTATTTATGCATGCTGTTCTTTTTGCGATGAATTTGGCTTCGCATGACTGGTGTCCCTGCTCACCCTGTTTAAATACTAAAGTGCAAAAGCATGTTACTTCTTTGATTGATCTCCAATCTTGTGACTGATTTCAAAACCTTTCTTTTATGAATTCTCATTTTGCTCGTCTATCAAGGTTAATTGATTCCTTTCCTTATTTTGCCTTGCCGAATGCTTTTCCAAATTAAGTATACTTTTTACTTAGACTTAAATATTTACTCTATACTTTTACCATCCCTTATATGGTCAGAAATCAATCTTTCTCAAATTGATTTATTTCTTTAATTAACCCTGTTAGTATCCGTTTGAGCAGTAATCCCTTGATTGAAGGGAAGTACTTGTGTTAATTGATTCTGATTGTAATTGTTTTCATATTTGTGTTAAACCCTTACTTGCTACCTTATTCTCTACTCGTTTTCAAAACTATAAATACATGTACCTCTTCTCTTTCAAAAGGAACAACGAACAAGTCATTACTTCTTCTCTCAAATACACTTAGATTTTTCTTAAAAGTATTCGAGTTCTCTAAACTCATAAGCTCAAAGTTCTCTTCTCTGACTGTGGCTTTGCTTGAAAGATTCATGTTTCTCTTTGCTTACTTTCTTGCAACTGGTATGTCTCTTTTGTTTAATTTTTGCCTCTCCATTATGTGTTTACGCTTCAGTCTTTTCCTTGTTTGTCTTACTGTTTTTGTACTGTAATTCTCTGCAAATTGATTTCACTATATCTGTTCTTACATGAAATCCCCATCCCTAGTCCCTTTGAATGTTGAGTTATGGTTCAGAAAACATGACAACACTTGACATTGTTGCTCATGTATATGGACTGGACTCCCTGAGTCCTAAACTCTTTTCAATTCCCATTCCCCTTTCCCTTTACATGTATTCTGAGTTTGAAACTATGGTCTAACAGTGTCCTAATCACTGTCTAGACCATAGCCTGACCTTCAATAGGTTTGTACTCATATTTGACTGGCTGAACAGGCTTGGTCAGGGGTGTGCCAACCTACCTTATGACTAGGCACGACCACCAGCCTGCCTTGGCACTCCCTAACCCCCTCTATTGCACTTGCACTCATTCTTAGAACTTAAGTTCTGTCCCCTCTTGTGAGCCTTGCCTTGGGACCCATGAGCTCCCTCTGAACTTGGACACCTGAGGACTGGCTCTTCCACATTGCACTATTACTCATTCTGATTGATATCTTGGGTGTCAGCATTGCCTGGAATTCCTGAAATTCCTTGGAATTTTGAAACACCCTAGATAAAGAGAAGACTTTGGAAATCTATATCCCGGAAGTGGTTCAATCTCATATGGTTAGATACTAAGTCTGAATTAGGCTGCTCGGATGTAGCTGGTAGTTTCTGATGTACTTTTAATTTCAGTTTGTTTTACTGGTTTGTAATAATTTGTATAAACTCATGGGGATTTAGTGAAAAAGGGAGGGAGGTTACTTTTATGCACAAAGGATAGAAACAATGCCTATAGGATTTAATTTCTGATCCGTGCAACTTCACACGTAGAAAGAATGTCTATAGGGATTAACTTCTAATTTTCTGCGACTATGCATATAGATACCATGCTTATAGGGATTTACATTTCTGCACATGATAATATCATTAGTAAACTGTTAGGTTTAATAATTGGCATGTAGATATCATTGTTCATAAGGCTTCTATTAATGTTTGAAAAGGCTTTATAATCAGTAACGTATAGAGAGCATGCCTATAGGGAAATCTCGAATCAGAACTGTCTCACTCGTTTAAAACAGTATCGATTTCACTAAAATAAATAACTTTCTGCATCCCTTTCAAACTCTTAATACTTTTTTTTTTCATAATCAAATCAATGCATCTTTTTCCTGAAACCCACTTCTCTCTGATAAACATTCTCAAATCAATGCACTTTCTTGAAACTTACTCTCTTTGTTAACTCTGGTAAACATTTTCCAAACCAGCCTAAACTCACTTCTTTATATTTATCTGACAAACCTCTTTTAATCGTCTGCAACTCAGTTCCTTTGTTAAATTTGGAAATTTTTTTTCCTAAACAGTCTGCTTTCTGAAACTCATTTTTAAACCATTTTTCTATATCAAGTCTGCAATCTTTTCCTGAAACTTATTTTATCCTGCAACTCTTTTATAGTCAGTTTGTTTTCAAAATCGTTAGTTCTGTCCAACACATAGATAAAAGTGGGTTAATTAATCAAGTGGGTCAGTCTTTGACAACTGCATTCGAGCGAGCCTAATGCGGACTACCTGTCTAAAAATATGTGTTGAACCAGTTCGCTTATCGCTTTAATTTAATTTTAAAGACCAAACCAGTACGTGCAAGACATGCTAAACTCTATGGCATTATCTGATTTAAGGAGGCTTACTTGAGCCCTACTTGCGTATTTGCTTTCCTTTTACTTGTATATGTGTTTTGAATGCCGCCTTAGTATTTTGTCCTTTTAAAACTCTCAAAAGCCTTATCCCTTTTCCCTTTAGGATTAGTAATCCTAAATGCCTCCGGGACTGATATGATTGGGACGGGTACTAACATGCAATAAGTAACGAAACTTTCTGCGCTTTAATACCTTAACAGAGTGGGAAAGGTAGAATATGGATATGATGACCGGTGCGCTAATATCACGTGCGACCCCTCTTCTGAGGAGTGTGCGACGGGTATTGTATTAATGTGATCCATATTATTTGTAAATCTAGGACCCCCTCTCCCCTTTACTTGTTAACCTTTTTTAAAGTTTTTCTTTTAAACTAACTTTCTAAACTTTCTACTTCTTTTCTTTTTCAAATTGTTAAACTTGTTTGCAATGTTATGTGAAAACCCTCCTTTTGTTTGAAACTTCTATCTATCTTCTTCATTGCTTAAAGTCACAAATGAAGTATGGCCTGGAACCACACTAGTGGATCTTGAGGGGTGCCTAACACCTTCCCCTCGAGATAATTTCTAGCCCTTACCCAAACTCTGGTTCTTCATCTCAATTCTTTCTTAAAAGTATCCTAATGCACTATAATCATTAGGTGGCGTCGATATATGTAAATTATGTACTAATTATATATTATATGCCTATCAATTATTTTTAGTTTAAAACATATATATAATTCTTTAATTTTTTTTTCCAAGTCATGTTGAAACGGCGCGTCTCTGAAGCAGTGGCGATATGAACGCTTTTTTTTAACGTAAAAGTGAAAAAGAAAAGGAGAAAATATATTTACTATGATATGATTAGAGTCAGAGCCACATTTGGTAGATTTAAAAAATGTTGGAAACTAAAATCAAGGGATACACTAGTTGGCTTAAATTTCTGCAAGGGTGGAAGATCTTGAGAGAAAAGGAGAAATAAGTGAGAAAAAAGAAAAAAGGTATAACTAAATACCTTGATTGAAGGCACCAATAATGAATTTAGAGCATTTTAAGGTGGAATGTATATATGTTGTAGCTAAACGTGTTTAGGTCGGGTAAATACAAAAACTTGAATATTTTTAGTAATAAAGTTTTAAATAATATACAGGAATAAAAAAACCTAAATTTAATTATTTTTGAAATTGTAGTCTGATTTTTTTACATCGAGCCCATTAACACCAAAAACTCTAATCTTTCACAAAAACCCGAAGTGACCCGCATCCCACCCGACCCGATTCAATTTTCTTTTTGGTCTCAGTTACAGTTGGAACCCGTCTCTTCAAATTCAAACAGCAGAGCGACTTTAACTTTACCAAACTGAAAGTTGTAATCCATGGAAATGCAGAGGGAAGAGATGGTGAGAGAAGATCGACTCAGTGATTTGCCCGACCCGATTCTACTCCACATCCTCTCTATGTTGCCGGAGTGGAGAAATGATAATAAAGAAATTGTTAGAACCAGCGTATTATCTAGACGATGGAGGTTTCTTTGGAAGTCCGTCCCAATATCACTCGATTTCAGCGACTTGGGACATTTGGCGTGTTCCATCAACAGAGAGCTTCATTATTGGAGATCTTTCGAGAAAATTCGAGAGTTCAGGGTTCGTCTCTGCCCGTACGACAAGAGTCATATTAAAGATATCGATTTATGGCTACATTTTGCAATTAAAGTAGCTAATGTTGAAGATTTTACACTTGAAATTCAATTTGGTGGTTACTTATATGAGTTTCCTCAGTTTGCATATAAGAATACATCGCTGAGGAATTTGGATTTAAGCTACTGCAAACTGAACCCTTCTGGTAGTGTGAAATGGACTAGTCTCGTTTCTGTTTCCTTTAGGAACCTTGAATTGACAGATGGTGTAGTCGGAAAAGTATTATCTGGTTGCCCTAACTTGGAGTGCTTGAAATTAGTACAAGTTAGGGGCATTCGTCTTTTGGAAATCAGCTCTGTGAAGCTGAGAAAACTGATTATTGAAGAATGCAAATATGGGAAGCTAGAAATATTAGCTCCATATATTCAGCATTTGCAAATTTCGGGGTTGTGCGTTCAGATACTCTTGCGCCAGAGAAATGTGGCCACCGCAGTCCTTGGCTATTTAAATTTTGAATTGGGATATGAAGAAGATAACTTAGAGGAGGAGTTTAGCTACTTTAAGGAATTTCTTCACGGTGTTGCCCAGGTTGAGAATCTTGAATTGGGTCCCTGGTGCATCGAGGTCTGTTCATACTCTTTGCTGTCCAATATTTAGAATATTTTTTCGTTTTACGACCTTTTATTTACTAGTTTAATAACATTAACAGTGCCACTACTTAGGATAATCTGTTAACTAAGTTATTAAGTAAATTCTCATGAAAAGATCGATGGGACAGAGTGAGGTGTAAGACCTTTTGAACTAATTGTAGATGATGAACTGTGAGAGTAAAGTGTTTGCAATGGAAAGAACAACATGTTAAATTGGGATTATTTTACAGTGATCTTACTCTTTTTAAGTCATGTGAACAGGTTTTTTGAAATGTTCAAAAGTCCATCTTCGGATTTCCAAACCGACCTTGAACACTTTGATGTGCAAAATGCAGTGGCATTGGCCAAGTTGTTTTTACGAAGTATTCAACAATTTGCATTTCATCTGTTAACTATGTCACATTTCCTTGTTTTGACATATTCTGGTTTATCTATTTGGTTTATAAGCTCCTGTCCATATTGGAGTTGAAAGGCTGGCAGTCTCCACCATCAAGCCGGAAATTCTTAAAACTTAATGCAGCCTTGGAACAGTTGGACTTCCCTGGAATTTATAGCTTTCTACAGAGTTCATCGGATCTTGAGACATTGGTCATTGACTGGGACGATCATGATTCAAGAGTAAGTTTCCTTTAGACCTTTATTTTTGTTCATTTTATCAACACCGAAAAACTATTAGTGGAAGAAGAAGATGTCACATATCAGCACATTTCTAATTTCAAGTACTTTTGAAAAAAAAAATCATAGAAGAAGATGTGGTATATTTCATAGATAATATGGTTACAAAGCGGGTGACTTGACTGCCTTACCTCTTCAAAAAAATAAAAAAAGGTAAAAATTGAACTGATTCAACCCTTAAAAGAAGACTGAGAAAGGTTCAGTGTTTGACAGAAGTATCGGATTTAAGCCCCTAGTGTGTAAGCAAGAAGAGTGATTCTTTATAGGAGGAGGACTCCTATTTACAATGTGAAACTTAACCAGCCTAAGTACTTGATTAGCTTTACAACAATAGCTTCTAACTTTGGAGACTTGCTCCTTTGCACATTGTTCCCATAAGAACTAAAAGGAAAAAATGTGAGGAGTATTCTCAAGTAACATGTGAACTCGCAAAAAGATCTTACCGGGAAGTTTATCTTGTTGCATTATTGGAGGTAAGCTTTGGGCTTTCTTTTGAATTCTGAAGGAAGGGAGCTTCCACTTGTACGTCTTGGTAGTGAGTTAAAGTGGTGATCAGTGATGAAAAGACTTGACATTTTGAAAGGTTTGGTTACAACTTGTGAAAAGACTTTTGTTTCCTCTTCAAGTTTGGATATTTCCTTTTTTATTTGTCCAAGATTTCAACTTTTTTGCCTTATTGTGAGTTGTGGAGAATATTAGTATATGTTTTCATCGGGTTCGAATTAATGGGGCTTTAGAAACTATTTTAGTTCAGCTCCGTTCTCATCATTTTTCTGTGTTTAAGCTCAAGACTTTCAGTTTTTTCTCCCTTCTTTGAAGAACACAAGAATTATTTGCAGTTTTGTATCGCTATATGTTTGAATTTAGAGCTGAAACTGTTATGAATAGACAGAACCATGTAGCCAACTTCTTTTTTTGATAAGTAAGCTAAATTTTATAAATGGAATGGACAGTACTAAAAAAGTCGTCTAAATTTACATATTGTGCAATTTCCTGATCATATCTAACAAGGAATCTACATTATTTACACAGGCCAAGTTGCACCAAAAAGGTAGCAACGAAATACAAGTAAACTTAAGGCTATGTATATTCCTCCTTTTGCCTTAAAAAATTCTGTTGTTTAAATAGTAGCCAGTTGCAACTCCTCTATATGTTGCAGGACTGTAAAGAATTATTTGTGTTTTCGTATTGCTCTATTTTCATCATTTTTCTCTAGCTTCTCTTGGTAGTGAGTGAAAGCTGAAATATTTCTTGTCTGCGTCCAATAGGTGGCTCTATCCAGCTAAAGAATCAGCCACACCTTGACTTCTTTACCTTGAATTAACTTTTTAATCTCTTCAATAACACGTACATATAGTGCACAAAAGGTTATGCAACTCCCTTGACATGATTCAAAATAATTAAAAAGTCAGCTTCCACCAACTGAAAATGTGAATTCACAAAAACATCTAACCGGAACGTTTATATTGTTGCATTATTGGAGGTAAGCTTTGGGGGTTTTTAATTAATTTTGAAGGAAAGGAACTTCCACTTGTACGTCTTGGTAGTGAGTTAAAGCTCTGATCAGTGGTGAAAAGACTGATATTTTGAAGGGTTTGGTTAGAATTTGTGTAGAGACTTCTATTTCCTCTTCAGGTTTGGATATTTCCTTTTTTGTTAGTCCAGGGTTTCAACTTTTGCCTTATTGTGAGTTGTGGAGAATATTAGTATATGTTTTCATTGAGTTTGAATTTATGGGGATTTAGAAATTATTTTAGTTCAGCTATGCTCTCATCATTCTTCTCTGCGTCCAATAGGTGGCTCTATCCAGTTAAAGTATCAACCACACGGACACACCTTGATTTCTTTACCTTGAATCAACTCCTTATTCTCTTCGATAATAGGTTCGTCGTGCCCAGAAGGTTTTTCAACTCCCTTGACAGCATTCAAAATAAGTGAAAGGTCTGCTTCCACCCAAATGCTTCTATTGTCATTTTCAGGACAACATTTAAGCCCATAGGGAAATGCAAATTCTTCAACCATATGTTTATTTTATGGCCTAGTGAGTGCATATGCCATAATAATATCACCAGCTAAGTTGGTCGGACGCGGGTGCAGGTGTCCGACACGGGTGCTGATCTAGAGGTCGGCTTCGAGATTTAAATTCTAAGAATCTGGGATAAGGATCCTATTATAGATACGGGTGCGGGGATCCGTCTAAAAATAATTCCAAAAAATAAAACTATCTCTAACTTATGAGAAGTTTTGTGGAATACTTACGTATAGCCGGTAAAAAGTGGATTTTTTTATTCTCAAGTTGTAGATAAGTAAATGATTGATTTCTTATATAAGGTATGCTATTTTCTTCAAATTTACCGTAATTTTGGTTCTAATTTCGGTAATCAAATTGTATCTTGTCTCTAATTTCTCATCCGGCATGGTCAAAGTACCCAAAATTGTTTGACCAAATCCGGTGCGGATCCCACACACACCGGCACACCCATACTAGCGTCGTGTCGACACGGGCACTGCAGCTAAACTACCATGTCGAAGCAACTTAGATCACCGGAATAATTTCTCATTATACCACCTTCTCCACATTTTCCTTGTCTACAACTGTTGTCCATGTTTAGTTTTACGCATCATGGATCAGATTTGCAACATTTACAATAGTGCTTGTCCATCTATGTGAGTATTTATGAATGTTGTGATAGAAATCGCTCCCAGGAATTCATAGTTAAAATTCTGAAAATTTCATTTGAATTCTTCTTTGCAAGGATTTCGGAGCCTACATTTTAGTCTTCCAAGTTGATGGATTCTCTTTGCTAAATCTACTGCAGCAGCATGCTTATTATTCTTTTGTTGTTATAAACGTTATAGTCTGCTTGAGTTGCTGAGATAGAGAAATTTCATGTTGTCACTATCGAAATTGTTTCTATGAGTCAGCAAGTTCGACATTCAACTTTTTGGTAGTTGTGGGATAAAAGATGTTTAATAAGGGGGATTGTACTCGGTACTCACCTTCATGCTAGCTGATAAATGATCGGCTTCAATGAAGCTTTGAAACATCTTTTTTCCTGTTTGCCTGTACCACTTTGTAACATTTACAAAGCACTTGACATGTTCCTTGAATCTAGAAATTTATCACCTTTTTATTTATCCACAATCAACTCCTTGGTTATCTACTTCCATGTAAGGAGAATAAATGGTTAATATAGCAGATTTTTTCTTGCAGGACCTACTGTCAACGTACACAAATGAGGATGAACAACGCAGGAGGTTTGAGACATATAATTTTAACAGCTCATTGCTACATTTAAAGACCATCAAGATCATTAACTTTGATGGACCACGAAGTGGAAATAAGTCTATACAGCCATTGGTGAAATATTTGCTCAAGCATGCAACAGTGCTAGAAAAGTTCGTCATTGCCGCCAGATACAAAAGGAGTGTTGTATCACAGGATTATGTTAAAATGGAGCAGGAGTTCCTAAGCTTTCCAAGATCCTCTCCGCATGCTTCAGTTGTCTTTTTGTACTAATTTGGCGGGTCCCTATTGTTTGAATCAATTGCAACATACTTAGCAGCTGTTACGTTATGTTTTAAACTAGTTTTGTTCAACTGTTACGTTATGTTTTAAACTAATTTTGTTACTGCAAGACAAGGTTAGGATTGACTTGTCAGTATCCAAGGAGTTGTTAATAGTTCTTCATCATGTCTCGGTGACAATATGTTTATTCTCTGATCATCATGTAAGAAAGTTTGCTCTAAATGTTTGATTTCTATTCGTATTGCTGAATCTTGATCATGTTTTTATATTATGTGTACAAGGACTTGTTTCTGTTGGCATATGTTATTTTAGTTGGTGGAGAAAATATTTATGGAGTTGGACAGCATGTGTGCTGTGGGTATTACAAAAGGAAAGAAATAGCATGTTCTTTGAAAGAAATGCAGAAGCCAGTGTTTGAATTTAGTTAGTTTTTGGTCTAAAGTCTATTTCTTTGATAGACTTTACATTAGGAGCAGCCTCAGGTGTACATAGTTTTTTGTACTCAACAACATGGTCTTTGTGCTCGGCCAGTTATATTCATATCTATTCTGTAGGTTGGTTCTTTTGGTTGCAAATTTCTTGAAAGACTATTAATCCTAGTTCAGAGAGTTGTTAATGCAACTTGAACTTTTTCACAGGGCATGAACAGTTCCATATTGCTGATCTTGGCCAATACTTTGCTGACTGTTGTTGATCTTCACTGATTTTGTTAATTAGAGTGAGGATATCTTATCTGCAGCTTATTAAGCAGAAGAGGATCGCTGATTTGTTGGCAAAAAGAGCAAAGAAGTAGTTTTTTGATAGGCGTGGAATTTTAGAAGTTCCTCCTGTGTTTGCCAATGAAGCTGTAAAATTACTTTTCTTATGCTAATTACGGCTTGTAATATTAATGGTCCTATAGTAGAAACTATTTCTGAACTACCGCGGAGCAATGCTCAAGTGACTCTGTAACTAATTTGTGCATATATGCTATTATTATCCTTCTTACCAAAAAAAGAAAAAGAAAAGTCCATGGCTGTGATAGACATTGCCTTGAGGAGTAGCCTGAGTTGTATATAGTTCTCGTACTCACCAGCATGGTCTTTGTGGTTCTGATATCTTCCAAATGTAGTGCATTTTTGGAGGATCCATCACGGGTGCGACAATATTTTAGAGAGTCTGCACAATGTGGACTATGATTATAATTTATAAGATAGTAGTTTTTGGACACATACTTTGCACTCGTTTATCTTGTATTAGTTATTAAGAATGTTATATTAAAAAAATAAAACTTTAATTGTATACATATTCTAAAAGTATTTGTTTGAGTTGTAAAGTCTTTATGTAATGTTAAATTACTGTATCAAAATTTGTGACCAATTAATTCCACTTGGCTGTCTCGATATCCCAATATAGTTTGAGAGATCACCTTTTCCCTTCATTTACCAAAGTCACGAAAAATGAAAAGTCTTGGAAACAAAGGTATTTTCTTCTTTCATTTCTTTAATATGGTTCCTTTTTAATTGAATATTAACAATTACTCCCTCCGATTCAAAATTTAATTGATTTTTTGGTCTTATTTTCGTGGTCCATAATATTTATTTTTTAGATATCAAGAAGGAATTAGCTTTTTTTTTTCCAATGTTGTCCTTAAAGTATAGAGCTTAAGAGTAGTTGTTATATTTTCAATTAATAAATTAAGGTTAATATGGTAATTTCATTATTAACTATGCTAAAAGGTGAATTCATGTGAAAACAACCAAAAAATCAATTAAGTGGACCGGAGGGAGTATGTACTAACATCCGCTCTACCTTCACAAGGTAGGAGTAAGGTCTCGTACACATTATCCTTCTCAGACCCCACTTGTGGGTATTACACAGAGTTTGTGTTATTGTTGTTGTTTACTAACAATTATGTACCAAGACTGATAAACCGAAAAGTTTATAAATGTTCAAAGGACAAATTAATAAAACTTTACAAGAAATAAAGAATAATAGGTATAAAGGAAAAGTAAATATTGCCACACCTTCTTTTTACCTACACCCCTGAAAGAGGTATAATAAAGGGAATTTTTCCAATTAAAGGACAATCGAAACGGAATTTATTTATTTAGAGAATTCAGAGTCGCCACTAGGGAGATTTATGGTGTCCCAAGTCACCGGTTTAAATTCCGAATCGAGAAAAACATTGATTCTGTTATACAGTCTGCGAACACAGAAATTCGGGTAAGGAATTCTGTTAACCCGGGAGAAGGTGTTAGGCATTCTCGAGTTACGTGGTTCTAGCACGGTCGCTTTGATCAAACTTGGCTTATTAAATTTATTTAATTACTGACTTTTAAACCTCTGTGCTTTTGCTTCTTTCACCGCTTTTAATTAGAAAAATTATCTTGATATGGGTTACGCGTACGTATTTTCGCTTTGTTTGGCGCGTCAAAAATCATGTTACGCGAACGTGTCCACAATTAATAACGCTTTATTATTATTAAGAGTATTTTGGGCCTAAGTTGCACGGACGCATATTCCGGTTTTGTGTTTTTGGAAATGTAGTTGTGTTACGCGAACGTATACGCAACCACACTTGGTATTTTTAACGGTCCTAAAGGATATTCTACGAAATATTTAATTATTAATATTTTATATCTAGCCTATGAAATTACTAGGAGGCCATATGGGATTTTAATGAATTTATGTAAACTAAAAATAATTAAAAAAGCTAGTAACCTATTTCATTATTAAGAAAAGATTAAGCGAAGTTGCGCGAACGCATACTCCGAATTAATTTTAGGATTATGGTCATGTTACGCGAACGTATACACAACCACAATGGGTATGTTAAGAGCAGGCCCAAAAGAAATAATCTAGATATGAAAGTAATACCAAATATGACCATGTCCAACCCAAATCTACTTTCATGCAATATCCATAAATCATGCCAAATGCCATATTTCTTATACCTTTTCTTTTGGCTTTCTTCTCAACTTTTCACGCATATATTAGTAAATCTCGTACTTGTTTTTGATAGTTGATTATTACAAATGTTTAGTTCAATTAATAAGAAAGTTTCAATTACAGTAGAAGTAATCTCAACCCTAAAAAAACGAACGAACTAAACACTGGAGGGGTGCAGAACTCGTGTCTTAATTTTGAACCAGCTGAACGACTAGCTTAGCTAAATGACCAGCTAAAGAACCCGTAACCCATACTTAATACCAATTGAGAATTCGCCAAAAATAGCAAAATATGCACATCTTAACTAAATTTGGAAACTATTAAATCGTTACTCATTGTTTGAATCACGGTTTTTCCAAAACACAAATACTCCAAACGAGTTCTGAAAAATATGGCCTTCTTACAAACCAGAGTTCAAAATCTACGAACCAAACTAAACCTGGCACAAATCTAAACTAGATTGAATTAAGTAAATTCAAATTTGACTACCAATTCAATTTACATACAAATTCAGCAAAATTGACAAAAATCCCGCTAGAAAAATAATGAATTACCAAAGTAGTACTACTGTATCAGTACATATTCCGAACAAACAATCAGAAATATGAGAGAATTAAACTAAGCTAAATAGTTGTGAAAGTGCAGAAGAACTGAACAAACTACTTCATTAATACAAGTATCTATTCACTTGAATCAATCTTCATATCAGCTCAATTTTCAAATTTTTACTTCACAATCAACATGGTTACAAAGAGTGTACCTGGGAATGAGGAAAGCAAAGGAAAATATAAGGAGTCAGCAATATCAAATGCAGAAATCAGCTCCAGCAACAGATTAACCCTGATTTAGTAATCAAAACCACATAAATCAATTCCCAAATCAATGGAACTATGAACACCAACAAGCTCAGATTAAAAAACCCTTCCAAACTCAAAATCAATCCATTTGAGTTATTTTAAAGCAGAAAAACCTCAAAAATTAGAATCGGAAATCAATAGAACAATATTATTTTTGAAACTTTCAGCTGTCTCTGATTTTTTGATTTTTTAGCTCTTCAATCTTTTTGTATATCAGTGCATTAAGCTCTCAAACCTATTTCTCTTCCTATCTCTCAATAGTCAGAATTCTTTCCCCAAAATCAATATCTCTAATGTGTGTTCTCTCTCAGATCTCTCAATGTCTTTTTTTTTGTGTGTTCAAAACCTTTTTTTTTTTTCCAGAGTGTTTTCTCTTTAAGCTTTCTTTGGACTCTTTCCTCTTAGTATTTTTCAAAGTGTTTTCTCTGTATTTCTAATCTCTCAGATTATCCCCCCTTTTGTATATGATTTCCAGCTTATTTATCAACACTCAAATTAGTGAATTTACCACTACCAATTATACTTTTCACTTCTTTAATTTCCCACCTATCTTAGTGTTATTATTATAACTTTAGTTAGTAAGTAATCAGCAACTCTTAATCAATTATTCAGGTATTCTAATTCCCCAAAATACCCCCTGAAATCCCCTGTTTCAATATCCCAAGTCCAGACAGACCCTGGGTCCAATTGACCCAAGTTAACGAGTTTTGAATGAGCCCAAATTCAATCTGGGCTTTTCAGCCAAGCATCTAATTAGAGATTTAGATTCTAAAGATTAAGCTAATTCAAGCTTAATATTTTCTATCAAAATCAGAACACAGGCCACATTTAAGGGGTTCGAAGTTTAGAGCTATTCGTAAGATTGACTAATAATATTCACAAGCACATGCACTAAAATCAAACACAATTAAAAATTCAACTAAAACCTAATTCACATCCCAAACTTTTAATTACAGAAAAGAAGAAGGAGAAGAAGAGGCTTGATAAAAATAAAACAGAAAGATGCTGAAAATAACACAATTAACTAGACTAATTCAACAAACAATTCGAGATCAAACAAATGTTGAAGATAATTTTTTAACAGAACACTGGTTGAATTTCAACGGAAATCAACCAGTGAAAAAAAAATGGGGGAAGAGGAACCTCACAGCAACACCAATTAAAATATACATAAAAAATAGAAAAAAGAACTCACCAGCCAGGTTTGAACTTGGAATTGGGACTCTGAATCAACCCAAAATAATGCCAAATGTTTGTTCTTGGTAGAGAACAAATGAGTGTCATTATTTTGTGCTGAAACAGGATTGAATAAGCCAAGAAGTTCAGCAAAATGACCTTTTGTGCACTGGTCAGAATCTAGGTTTAAAGGCTCGAACTCAGATTTGATATTCGAATTGTTCGGGATAGATTTGAGGGAAACCAATGATGGATTAGGTATGAGGGGGTCAAGAGGGTTCTGTGGTGTTAATTTCGTGGTGGTTTGGGGCGGCGCCGCTACCGGAAGGCTAAGGTGAGTGATGGAGGCTACTAGGGTTCGTGGCTAAAAATTAAGATTCAAACCATTACAGGGGTGGTCGAAGGAATTGGAGTAGGGATTTGGGAATATGGGGTTGAGGTGGTTGTCTGGTGTAATTTTCAGGCGGATTGGGGCCGGAGCCTCCATCGAAGGAGGGGGGGATTTAGGGGCGGCGGGCTAGGGTTCCTCATCTATGAAGAGACGAGGTTGAGAGAGATGAGAAGAGGGGGAGTTCTGAGGGGGGCGAGGTATGGTTTGGAGTTATATACTGGGAAGGGGATTTGATCCAGGCCGTTCGATCAAACAAGATCAACGGCTTGGATCATACACTTAAATTGGAACGGGGTCGTTTTGTTTTTAGTAGGGGATTGGGTCAGTCCAGGGGAGGCGGGTCGGGTGGTAGGGAATGTTTTGAGTCGTTCGATCAAAATTATTTGATGGTTGAGTTTAATCAACTTGAAACGACGTCGTTTCGTTGATGCTGGAGACGGACTGAACCGTTCGATCTACTGAGATCGACGGTTCAGATCAAGTGTGACAAAAATGACGTCGTTTGGATTGGTCGAGAAGCTTAATCACTTTGGACCGGATGGGGCGTTGATTGGGCCTGGGCTGGGGTATTTTGGGTGTGTTTTGGTTTGGGCCATCTCGAGAATTATGGGGTTTGGTCCAATTCCGCATTTTCTTCTTTATTTCCCTTCTTTTATTTTCTAATTATTTCCCAAAATTAATACGAATACTCCTAAATTAAATTATAAACTCTAGTCAACTTAAAAATACCAATTAACTTTAATTAATAATTATCACAAGTAATTAAATATCGAATCACACAACTTTGACATTTAAACACTGAAAAATGCAAAATACATTATTTTTATGATTTTCATTCTTTTCTAAAACCATTAATTGTTGATTTACTCAAAAATGTCTATTAAATTGTAAAATACAATTGCAACATATTTTTGTATTTTTTATTAATTTATTACACAAACACAAACAAATGCAAATAATAACAAAAATATCACGAAAATCCACCAAATTGCACACAATAAAAACAGACAAATTATTTTTGTTTGATTTTGTGGGAGTAATTCATGTGAGGCAAAAATCACGTGCTCACAGCTGCCACTCTTTGCCCGTAAATATGAAGAGTTTTCGTGCAAAGACAAAGTGAGCGGATACGAGCGATTTTTGCCCGTTTGAACACTCCGTGTGAAGCATTTTTTGAAAGATTTTGACCGAACCTATGCTTCAAAGGTTTCTTACATATCCTTGGCTATAAAGGAATCAGGTCAATGTAGTTCGGAAAGTTTTGGTAGCTGGGACTACCATGAAGCTGTTGTTTCACTGTTACTGCTGCTGCTTTTACTTGCTGACCCCCTTATCACACCATGTTAAAAGAAAAATAAAGAAGTTAGACTAAACTATAGTCTATGAACTACAAAATCCTATCTAGACCTTCAAACTTGCTCTTGTGTTTCTTGCTACCTTGTTGTATTGTATTTTCTCGGTTAAATCCATTGTTGACGCTTTGCGCTGACTTCTTGATCTTGAATGTATTCCTCTTGATTTTTGTTGTGCTCTTCCTGATTTTTGTTGTATTCCTCTTGATTTTTGTTGTATTCCTCCGCTTTCCCGGTAAGTTACTGACTTCTTGATCTTGAAAAGGTACGCCTCCATTCTCCAGGCGGGCTCCTGACTTCAAAACTTTAAAACGTAATGCCTCCGTTCTCCGGGCGGGCTCCCGACTTCAACAACTTAAAAAGGTAACGCCTCTGTTCTTCGGGCGGGCTCCCGACTTCAATAACTTGAAAAGTAACGCCTCCATTTTTCGGGCGAGCTCCCGACTTCAACAACTTAAAAAGGTAATGCCTCCGTTCTTCGGGCGAGCTCCCGACTTCAACAACATTAAAAGGTAACGCCTCCATTCTTTGGGTGGGCTCCCGACTTCAACAACTTAATAAGATAACGCCTCCGTTCTTCGGGCAGGCTCGCGACTTCAACAACTTAAAAAGCTAACGCCTCCGTTCTCCGGGCGGGCTCCCGACTTCAACAACTTAAAAAGGTAACGCCTCCGTTCTCTGGGCGGGCTCCCGACTTCAATAACTTAATAAGCTAATGCCTCCATTCTTCTGGCGGGCTCCCGACTTCAACAACTTAAAAAGGTAATGCCTCTGTTCTCCGGGCGGGCTCCCGACTTCAACAACTTAAAAAGGCAATGCCTCCATTCTTCCGGCGGTCTCCCAACTTCAACAACTTAATAAGATAACGCCTCCGTTCTTCGTGCGGGCTCCCGACTTCAACAACTTAAAAAGGTAACGCCTCCGTTCTCCGGGCGGGCTCCCGACTTCAACAACTTAAAAAGGTAACGCCTCCGTTCTCCGGGCGGGCTCCCGACTTCAACAACTTAAAAAGGTAACGCCTCCATTCTTCGGGCGGGCTCCCGACTTCAACAACTTAATAAGATAACACCTCCATTCTTCGGGCAGGCTCCCGACTTCAACAACTTAAAAACTGTCTTCTTTTGACATTGTTTTCACTTAAAACTTGTGTTGCCTTCCTTTGAAACTGCTTTCCCTTAAAACTTGTGTTGTCTTCCTTCGAAACTACTTTCCCTTGAAACTTGTGTTGTCTTCCTTCGAAAACTGCTTTCCCTTAAAACTTGAGTTGTCTTCCCTGTTCTGTTTGGTGCTTGCCTTTCCTTACGGTGGGTTCCTCCGAAACAATCGAGATTTTCTGCCCCTGTTTCAATCATAGAAAAAAATCTCGTTAGTCAAAAATATGGTGGTTGGTTGTGGTACTTTTGCTGGAGATGGTTTTTCTTCGCTCCTTTCCATGCCATGCTTCGTCCGACTGCCTTGAACTTGGTTGGAAACTTCCGATCTTCTGACTACTCCTTAGTCACAAACCTCCCAACTATTTCTAGTCTTCTTATCTGACCCCATATATTTCCCATGACAGCTGATTTCTACTCGAAGATCTTGCTTGTTTACTGATTAAACACTTTCTCTGTCATACATATCACTGCAATACCTTTTCTATGTTCAGACCCAATATCTTCTATTTGTTGTATTTCTCATGAACCAATATCTACCTGACCTTTGTGTCTTACATGAATTCCCAAATCATGTCCATCGCTCCCCACTCTGTGTATACGTTGTTCTTTTTTGACTTGTCCATTGGCCTTGGACTTGGGGTCTGTTTCTCTTTTACTTGACATGGCAACTGATTTCCATTCGATGACCTTGCTAGTTCCTTGACTAAACACTTCCTTTACAAACCTTAAACCAGAAAATACCTCTCTTCGTTTGAACCCAAATACCTTCTATTTGTTGTATTGCCCTTGGATGATATCTACCAACCCTTTGTGTTTCATCTGATCCCCAAAGCATATTGATTGTTACCAACTTCAGCGCGCATGTCGCTCTTTCCTGGTTTAAACCACTGGCTTTGGCCTTGAGGTATATAACCTTAGATTTTTGCTTGGAATATCTTTCTTGTCACTGGTCCACCCTTCTTGTCAATCTTATCACAGAATATACCTTTGATCCATTTGCCCAACACCCTCCATCTGTCCCATTCTCCATGAACTGATATAGACCAAACCTTTGTATTTTGCAGGGATCCCAAAGCATGTTGATTATTACCAGCTCAGTGCCCTAGTTGTTCTTTCCTGACTTATGCTAATTTGATGTACTAGCCAGATCTCTTCTTGTGCAATTGGAAAGTTGATGGAAAATTTTGAAGTCATTTCTCACTTGTTTTGACCAGACAGACTCAGGAAGAAGAAGTGAACAAGAAAAAGGAGTAGAATAAAGGACAAAGGAAAAAAATGTTTCCTAACAAGAAAAACTGTAAAGTAGAAACCTATCGGATGTGGACACTAACTCTAATGACCGGGACATGCACTTGCGGCCTATTAAGTAATTTCGATGTTCAGCTCTTGTCATACCTTTTTCCGTGAAACGGGACTTCCATGCTCTGTATATCAAATCTGATTTGCAATCCTTATTCGACTTGTAGTGCCTGAAAGGTTTTCACTATCAAGCCTCTCTCTTTTTGGTCTTTCTCTCTCCTTGCAGTCGCCTCAAGGTGCCTGTGAGGTTTTTCACCAATAAGACTCTCTCATTTTTATTTCCATCAGCTTGGATTGGAGCGTTGCCCCTGACGCAAATCATCATTATTTGCTCGACTTAGCATCTTTTGAAGACTTATCAAAAGATCTTTCTTTGGACCGTAATGTGGGTTTTTGGATAGGGTTAGAAAGAAAGGGTATTAAAGGCTCAAAAATAATTCAAATGGGTTCAAAATTACAACCTTCAGAACCAGATTTCTTTACAACAACCACAACTTCTGCCCTAGTTTCTTGCTTGGGGATCTCCTTATTTTTGTTCCACTATGATCGAGCCGTGAAGCTGCCTACGTATCCTTAAAAGGAATCAGGTCAAACGTAGTTCACACAATTCCTTGTTATTATAGTTTTCCTTTTCACTTATTATTTTTTTTCCTATCCCTTTCTTTTCTTTCTTTTTTCTCATTTGTTGTGTTGTTGTTTTTCTTTTTTCTTTTTCTTTTTCTTTTTCTTTTCTCATCCTTATCTTTCATTCTTGTGTTTCTAATCTTTTCTACTGATTCCGAAAGTGGGGGTATGAAATAAAGCAAATAAGGCTCAAAAGGGGTAACGAAGGATAAAGTGTTTAGATAGCAGAACAAAATGTCTTTGCCATTCCAATCTTCAAAACACGCCAAGTACAAACAACACAATTAAATAGACAATCGTAACATCTTCTAATTGTGCCCGACTTGATAACCATATCCACACATTTTCCTTTTCCATTTGTTAAAGAAAAGCCGGGATGACACAAACAACCAAGCAAATGCATAATAGAAATGGTTAACTGCTTAGGTGCATTGCATCCCTAATGTATGTTGCCTATCTGTTAAGAGCCTTGCCGAGATGCCTTTATTTTGTTCATTTTGGTTTTTATTCCAGGCAGGTGGTTGGTTTGTGTTCATCGAAGTAACTCCTCTCTACAACATAAATCCAACAGGCGACAGCAGATAACAACAAAATTGGGGTGGTTGATATCAGTACCCCAAAGTGGTTGGTTGAACAGGACACAAGTTTGGCTGATGAGGTGAGGATGCTAAGAGAACACATAACAAACATGTATCAAGCTTGGATGGTTGGGAAGGAACCCATACCGCCACCACCTAGTTTCTCAGATGCTGTCCTTACCCAAACTTTGGCATCTACCGATCACCCTGGTATCTCCATCACTCTTCCTCCAAGTTCTAAGAGGCTGAAGAACACAGAACAATCCTTAAAGAACATGCAGGGGACGGGAGACCGAGGCAACATGTCTTACCAAGAGTTGTGCACACTCCCTGACGTCCGCCTGCTCGCAAGGTTTAAAGTACCAAAGTTCAACTTGAATAAGGAATGTAAAGATCCGGTAGTCCATCTGAGGGAATACTGCAAGGAAATGAGGAATGTTGCTGAGAAAGACGATTTGCTACTGGCATACTTTAGCAAAATCTTGACTGGGACAACTTTGGAATGGTATAATTGTCAAAATGTCAGTAAGTGGAATACATGGGATGACATGGATTAGAACTTTTACGACACTTCCAGAACAATACAGACATTATCTCGGACCACTCCTCCATATCTCAGATAGAAAAGAAACCTAAAAAAGGTTTTGAGAAATTCTGGCTCAGATGGAGCGAACAAGTTGCTCGGGATAATCTTCCTATGGAAAGAAAAGATGTTGTAGAGCCCCACAAATGACAAAGTCCAGTGGTTGTCCTTGCTAGATGCCTTCAGCCTCCATATCGACCCCGTGGATATCCTTTTAATTCTCCCAACCAATATTTCTCTCCACGAAAGCCCCTAAATAATAAATCATTTCCCAAATATCCTGTCCACGTTGCACCACCATATGTTCCTCATCCCCGAGGCTCGCAATGGTCTGCACCGATGCCACAAATGTATCATCAGGCTTATCAACCACCTACCCACAAAAGATTCCAACCGAGTCTAGAGTATAAAATAAAAAGACTATTGGAAAAAGAGAAGGCTTTCGTAGAATCTTACGCAAGTTTGTTTGAAAATCTAAAACGTTCTGGCCTGATTGAGCTACTCCTCGATTATATTCCAGACCCACATGCAAAAGGCTTTGATCCTACTGTACGATGAATGTACCACTCTAATGTCCAAGTACATAGCATTGAGAATTATCGTTCTTTGAAGAAGGAAATAGGAAGAATGATTCACGAAGAGGTGATTGTGATCAACGATAGTAACAAAGAGCAAGCAAATCCTTTTGGGGATGTATTGACTAAATCTGATGGTATTAAAGTGGGTGATGGTCTTGGAAATATTGATGCATAAGTCAGTAGCTAAGATGTTGTGCTTGGTAATCGGGAGGACGCTTCATTTCCTGGCAAGCCAGGGAGGAGTTTTGGTGGTTTATTTTGATGTCATTTCTGTTGTACAGGTTATTTCATGGTTGTAATCTGGATATTGTCTTGTAAATCAAACCCTTCTATCTTTTGATTTTGTCCAGTTCCTTTGGTAGTAATATCTCATGTTAGTGTTGTTTAGGTTTGTTCTGAGGGTTATACTCCAGTTTAGTTTGCTTGTCTTGTTGTTCGAACTATTTCAACGTCTAATGCAATGTCCTATTCTCTGTTATTTCTAATCATTTTCTTTTGTTTAGTTCTCTCCTCTTTATAGTTCTTTTCCCGTCGACTCTAGCGACATGACATGCTTGCATAGTTCAAGGCCTAATTTTAAAAGTTAATCATGAAGCAACTAGGAGGTGATCGGATACTTGAGGGAAATAAGAACAGATTTGGACATTTTGAGATCATTTGAAGTCCGAACCCTGTGAAATTGGGGCTGATAGAACATAAAGAAACCTTATGTTTTAATGCGACATCAGTTTGAAATTAAAAAAGAGTTTGTCCAAACTTTATTCGTTTTTTTACATATACACTCTTTTTTTTAGTTGTGGTCGAATCTTATGGAGATTTCCTACGTATCATGACCCCGCATGAATCAGACCGTGCATAGTTCTGGCAGATAAGTGCCAAATGACTAATAAAAAAAATTGGATTTTTCTTTTCAAATTTTCCATAAAAGAAAAAAATGTGTTTATTACGACACATTTTATTACAATATTAACGGACTCCAAAAGACTCTAACATCAAAATGACAATACAGCCTAAAAATAGACTAACTCACTCTGACTGACAAATATAGATTTTTTTTTCATCAGTATTTTCTCAAAATTTCATAAAAATATCCGGTCTTGTCGATACGGCTTTTCAGCACTTCGAAGAAGATTTAAAGGCTGTGTTTGCCAACCGGCCAAATTTTTTGAAAAATGACCAAAGGCGGTTGTTATTGCAAAAACGGCCTTCCGATGTCCTTTTGGGGACATTTGGCTATTTTGGACAAGAATGGCATTACCTTTACTTATGGCAAAACAACAACATTTATTTACCTTATAAAATATTTTTTTTTCAGAATAGTTGAACCCGATATGGGTTGCCTACGTATCCCACATCCGGTGAGAATCAAACTCACGTAGTTCTGCCAATAAAACAAACTATTCTTGAAAGCAAGACGCAACCCTTTTTTTTTCATCGATAAATAAAACCAACTATAATTTTTTTAACACAACTTTTTCTTTTATTTTTTTCATTGGCAAATAAAACAAGCTATTTTTGAAAACAGGACTTTTTTTTCATTTTATTGAAAAAAATAAATAAACTATTTTTTGAAAACAATTTTTTTTTTCATTTTTTTCAAAACGAATTGGGCAGAGTTTCAACACTATTTGGACATTTTTTTCTTCAAAACAGGCGATTAACTCTCTTTACCCTCATACTGCTATTTTTCTAAATTTTCCTTATAAGCCGGTCAACATGCAAATCCGAAGCAAATGAATGCACATGTAGCAAGTAGGATGCATCATATTGGTCTTTATATTTTAGGTACACCTGTCCTAGATAGACCCAATCCTTGTGTTGAGTCCTCTAAGTCAAAATGCACGTGATGCAAACAAGTGCTCCTACTAGGGATCCGGCATGAGGCTATGTTCTTCTAAGTTTGAAAAACCTGGGGTTTTGGTCTAGACATGGGGTACCCGAGCGGACAACTGGGGTTAAGGAGGGGGCGACGTACCGGGAGCACTAAAGTCTGCCCGGCCTTATCGCTTGCCCAACCTCGCTCTATTTGGTATTTTTCTAGAAAAGCGGGCTACGCGAACATATGCACCATTTAAAAAAAACTCAAAGGATGGCGTAAGAAGACAAATATATACAATTCAACAATATTAAAGCGGTAAAAAGATATCATTTTTAGCAAAAAGGTTCAAGAAAAATAAATATAATAATAACAATAAATAAGCCAAATAAAAATGATAAAACAAGCTCGAATTATTGAACCCTGAACAAAAGTTTTGGGTTCTTTTCTCTAGCGGAGTCGCCAGAGCTGTCACACCTCCTTTTTACCTACACCCCTGAAAGAGGTATAATAAAGGGAGTTTTTTTAATTAAAGAATAATCGAAACGGAATTTATTTATTTAGAGAATTTAGAGTCGCCACTTGAGAGATTTATGGTGTCCCAAGTCACTGGTTTAAATCCCGAATCGTGAAAAACATTGATTATGTTATACAGTCTGCGAACACAGAAATTCGGGTAAGAAATTCTGTTAACCCGAGAGAAGGTTGGCATTCCCGAGTTCCGTGGTTATAGCACGGTCGCTTTGATCAAACTGGGCTTATTAAATTTAATTAATTACTGATTTTTAAACCTCTGTGCTTTTCCTTCTTTCACCGCTTTTAATTAGAAAAATTATCTTGATACGGGTTACGCGTACGTATTCCCGCTTAGTTTGGCGCGTCAAAAATCATGTCACGCGAACGTGTCCACAATTAATAACGCTTTATTATTATTAAGAGTGTTTTGGGACGAAGTTGCACGGACGCATGTTCCGGTTTTATTTTTTTGGAAATGTAGTTGTGTTACGCGAACGTATATGCAACCACACTTGGTATTTTAAACGGCCCTAAAGGATATTCTACGAAATATTTAATTATTTATATTTTATATCTAGCCTATGAAATTACTAGGAGGCCATATGGGATTTTAATGAATTTATGTAAACTAAAAATAATTTAAAAAGCTAGTAACCTATTTCATTATTAAGAAAAGATTAAGGAAGTTGCGCGAATGCATACTCCGAATTAATTTTAGGATTATGGCCATGTTACGCGAACGTATACACAACCACAATTGTTATGTTAAGAGCAGACCCAAAAGAAATAATCTAGATATGAAAGTAATACCAAATATGACCATGTCCAACCCAAATCTACTTTCATGCAATATCCATAAATCATGCCAAGCGCCATATTTTTTATACCTTTCCTTTTGGCTTTCTTCTCAACTTTTCACGCATATATTAGTAAATCTCGTACTTGTTTGTGATAGTTGATCATTACAAATGTTTAGTTCAATTAATAAGAAAGTTCCAATTATAGTAGTAGTAATCTCAACCCTAAAAAAACGAACGAACTAAACACTGGAGGGGTGCAGAACTCGTGTCTTAATTTTGAACCAGCTGAACGACTATCTTAGCTAAATGACCAGCTAAAGAACCCGTAACCCATACGTAATACCAATTGAGAATTCGCCAAAAATAGCAAAATATGCATAGCTTAACTAAATTTGGAAACTATTAAACCGTTACTCATTGTTTGAATCACGGTTTTTCCAAAACACAAATACTCCAAACGAGTTCTGAAAAATATGGCCTTCTTACAAACCAGAGTTCAAAATCTACGAACCAAACTAAACCTGGCACAAATCTAAACTAGATTGAATTAACTAAATTCAAATTTGACTTCTTGTCACGACCCAAATTCCATACCCGGTCGTGATGGCGCCTCTCGTGAAGACAAGGCCAGCCAATAACCCCAAATCCTATTATTAAACAGCTATTAAACATAATGAATAGAAAATACATCTTAGTGGCGTTTAACTATCAATTACATCCCAATACAACCCGACCGGGGTGTCACAAGTCACGAGCATCTAATGAGTAGGAATACTACTACTGGACCAAACAAAGTACACGTATACAAGATGAAACTAAAATTCAAAAGTGGAATGCGGTGCCGCGAACGCTGGCGGTCACCTTGCTCAACTACCACAATATGGCCTTCAGTCCTGCTAATAACCCGCTACCGGGTTGACAATACCTACAACTGCACGCATGGTGCAGGGAGTAAAGTGAGTACTTCCAACTCAGTGGTAATGAAAGTGAATAAA